>SJYA01001215.1:821612-1046173 GCA_006410615.1 Neotragus moschatus | reverse complement strand
GTAAGTGTCTTTTGATTTTGTGGCTGCAGTCACCATCTGCAGTGATTTTGGAGCCCAGAAAAATAAAGTCTGACACTGTTTCCACTGTTTCCCCATCTATTTCCCATGAAGTGATGGGACCGGATGCCATGATCTTCGTTTTCTGAATGTTGAAATTTAAGCCAACTTTTTCACTCTCCTCTTTTACTTTATCACAGTATAAAGTCAGCTAATTCACTGGGACTTTGAAACAAGGATTGAAAGTAACTTTGAAGCACAGCACAGTAAGTCCATTTTTTAGTTGTACCAGTCTTATAGTTCAAGGCTTTATCTGCTCTTGGTACCTTTATATCATTTAAATAAAAACAAGTCAGTAATTTCTTTACTAGTATAATTGTCATGATATATACCAATTTATTTATCAAATATTTACAGAAACCTACATTGTCCTAAGTGCCAGAGACATATCAATGGACAAATCAGGTAAGATCCCTCTCAAGAAGTCATCAGAGTAAGGCTGCTCAAGTATTTCTGTCCTGGAGAACAATTAAGAGTGTTATACAGTAGTATGAGTTTCACTATCTATCTATCCATTTTACTTCATTCTCTCTTCTTTTCTTTCCCTCCCAGATTAACATGGATCTCTTTTCAGTTCACATTCCCAGTTGGATGTTATCTTTTTCTTCAATAAATCATGGAAATAAACTTTCCATGTGAGAATCAAAGCACAATCACCAGTTCTTTAGATCTACAGGAAAAGTTGCAAGGTCAACCAGGAACCATTCTTGGGTAAGAAGGAATGAAGCCAGGGTTTTGCCCAATAGATTGGAAAAACAAACAAAAATAGTTGCTGTATGCATGACAAAGAATATTACCTAGAGAGATTTTAAGCAATGTCATGAGTGTATTTAGACAGCATATTAAAAAGCAGAGACATTACTTTCTCAACAAAGGTCGATCTAGTCAAGGCTATGGTTTTTCCAGTGGTCATGTATGGATGTGAGAGTTGGACTATAAAGAACTAGCACAGAAGAATTGATGCTTTTGAACTGTGGCATTGGAGAAGACTCTTGAGAATCCCTTGGATTGCAAGGAGGTTCAACCAGTCTATCCTAAAGGAGATCGGTCCTGGGTGTTCATTGGAAGGACTGATGCTGAAGCTCCAATACTTTGGTCACTTGATGCAAAGAGCTGACTCATTGGAAAATACCCTGATGCTAGGAAGGATTGGGGGCAGGAAGAGAAGGGGACAACAGAGGATGAGATGGTTGGATGGCATCACTGACTCAATGGACATGAATTTGGGTAAACCCCGGGAGTTGGTGATGGACAGGGAGGCCTGGCGTGCTGCAGTTCATGGGGCTGCAAAGAGTTGGACATGACTGAACAACTGAATTGAACTGAATGAGTGTAGAACTTGGAGCAATACAGAATTGCATTCTAGTGCTGTTTGGATCACCAACTTCATCATATTCCCTGAGCTGTAGGGTTATGGGCAATTACTTAAATTCTTAAAGCTTTTGCTTCCCTTGTATAATTTCATAGAATTGTTTTAACTATCGAATAAAATGACCCATGAAAATGCTTAACACTGTGCCTAATATTAAGACTCAGCAAATATTTACTGAATAAAATTGTCAGAACAGTCACACAAAAATGAATAAAACATAAAGAATATTTGAATACCAATACATTTGATTCTGACTGTATATATATATACTGTGTGTATATATATATATATACAAACATAGACACATATATATGTAGATAGATAGATTGATAGATAAATAGATTTAAATGTTTTACTTTCAGGTTAAATGACCCAATAGTATTACAGATTTTGTTTCTTTTCTTCTTCTTTTTGAATATTTTTCTACCTATTTTCATTTATGGTTCATAAGTAACATTTTAAAAATACACAGCATTCTACTTGCTAACATTCAAAGTGATTTTGGGGGAAGACCAATACCTTGGCCACCTGATGGGAAGAACCAACTCATTTGAAAAGAACCTGATGCTGGGAAATATTAAAGGCAAGAGAAGGGGACAGCAGAGAATGAGATGGTTGGATGGCATCACCGACTCAATGGACATGAGTTTGAGTAAACTCTGGGAGTTGGTAATGGACAGGTAAGCCTGGCATGCTGCAGTCCATGGGATCACAAAGAGTCAGAAATGACTGAGCAACTGAACTGAACTGACTGAGTGTCAAGGTTTATAAAAAAGAAGCACTGAATTCAAACAAGATACAGATAAGAAATAGAAGCAGTGCTCAAGGAAGAATGGCAAAAAGACTAAAAATGACCAGCAAGGCTCAACTCTCCTTTTCAGAGAAAAGAGGATGATTTTTCAAAAAGACAAGAGTAAAACTCAACTAGGAATTCAATAGTAGACTTACATGAGATCAACCAAATTTATTTTACTCAACAAATATTTATTGATCAATAACTATTTTAGGAGTCTGATCGAGTCATTGAGAATTTGGCAGCAACCAAAAATACAGTTAAACACAAACACATATGCATATGTGTATGCATATGCATACACACACACACGCGCTCAATATAAAAATAAGTACAATAAAGAAGAAAGCAGGGTGAAGGGTAGAGAGTAAATGTAGAATATTGTTAATTTACAAATGTCAGTTAATGCCTCTCTAATACACCTTGAAAAGCTTTTATACAGCAAAGGGAACTATCAGCAAAACAAAAAGGTAGTCTACTAAATGGGAGCAGATATTTGGAAATAATATATATAATAAAGATTAATTAACATCCAAAACACAGAGGGAACTTATAAAATTCAATATTAGAAGAACAAAACAATGAATAACTTCACTAAATAATGGGCATAGGATGTAAACAGACATTTTCCAAAGAAGACATATAGATGGTCAACAAACACATGAAAAGATGCTCAGCATCAGTAATAATTAGGGAAATGCAAATTAAAAACCATAATGAGATATCCCTGTCAGAATGGCATCATCAAAAAGACAAGAAATAACAAGTGTTGGTGAGGGTGAAGAGAAAAGGGAATCCTCATGCACTGTTGGTAGGGTTACAGATTGGTGCAGCCACTGTGGAAAACCGTACAGGAGGGTCCTCAAAAAGTTAAAAATAGAACTGCCATATGATCCAGCAATTTCACTTTGAAATGTTTACCCAAACAAAACAAAAACACTACTTTTAAAACATATATGCACTCCAATTTTCACTGCAGTATAATTTACAATAATCAAGATATGGAAGCATTGACAGATGACTGGATAAAGAATAGAACTCAACCATAAATATGAAGTCTTGCCACTTGTGACAACATGGATGGATCTAGAGTGTATTATGGTAAGTGAAATAAGTCAGACAGAAAGACAAATATCACACAATCTCACTTATATGTACAATCTAAAAAAGTAAAATGAACACAACTAAATGAAAACAGAAACTGGTGTTTGCCAGACAGGAGGGAGTTGTGGAAAGTGAGTGAAATAGATGAAGGGAATTACGAGGTAAAAATTTCCATATATATAAATAAGTGAATAAGTTAAGAGGCTATAATATACAGCATAAAATATAGTCAATAATAATATAATAATTGTATGGGGACCGATGTTAAATAGACTTTTGTGATCATTTCATAAAGTAGCAAATATCAAATTATTATGTTATACACCTAAAAGTAACATAGTATTGAACATGAATTACATTTCAATAAAATATACAATTGTTTTCTAAAAGAAAACAAAAGTCTGTCATTTGAATGGGAGTATCAGTGAAGTGAGGGAATTAGCCCTAAGGATAGGCAGAAAATTGTTTAAGCAGAGGAATGAGAAAGGGTAAAGACCCTGAGACAGAAGCTGGACTGACATATTCAAGGAACATTGAGAAAGCCTGTATAGTTGGAATGAGGTGAACTAGGTGGAGAGCTGTAGGAAATAAGACAGCAGAGACAGTGGAGAGAGTATTTAAGCTGATTATAAGGGTTTGGTCCTGTAATTACATGAATGGAATGGAAGACATCCAAATGCTGTTTAAATACAGTAATACTTTTAATAAATAATAGCAAATGCAAAATAATAAAAAATGAATTAAAGTGACAGTATTCTGGTTAATGTAGAAATTTTAAGTTATTTGCACTCTTTCACTGTTATAAATTAATGCTTCCATGAGCCTAGCTTTGTAAGGGCTCTATTCCATTTTCTTTTTCCTGTTAACAACTTAATATTACATCTTTCTTTTGTAGGAGTTTACATATTAGCTTTAAGTATTACTTCCTAGTGGAGACAAATTAAAGGAGGTATTTTTCAGTGATGCCAAGCTTCTATATATTGAAAAGAAAAAAAAGCTACAAATATCAACAGTACACCATCTTTAAAGTTGACAGATATGTTATCACTTGATTCAATTTGTCATCCCAACAGATATTTAATGAAAGTCTATTAGGTTCATAGATCCTTTGGGGATATGAACCTGATCAAAAAACAGTGTTCTTTCTCAGTGTTTTACATGGTAGTAATGCAGCCATGAAATTAAAAGACACTTGCTGCTTGGAAGGAAAGCTATGACAAACCTAGATGACATATTAAAAAGCAGAGACATCACTTTTCTGACAAAGGTCTGTATAGTCAAAGCTATGGTTTTTCCAGTAGTCATGTACTGATGTGAGAATTGGGACCATAAAGAAGGCTGAGCATTTTTGAATTGTGGTGCTGGAGAAAATTCTTGAGAGTCCCTTAGACAGCAAGGAGGTTTAACCAGTTAAACCTAAAGGAAGCCAACCCTGAATATTCACTGAAGGACTGATGTTGAAACTGAAGCTCCAATACTTTGGCCACCTGATGCAAAGAGACAACTCATTGGAAAAGACCCTAATGCTGGAGTCTTTGATTGAAGGCAAAGATTGAAAGCAAAGGGAGAAGAGGGTGGAAGAGGATAAGATGGTTAGATGGCATCACTGACTCAAGAGACATGAATTTGAGCAAACTCCAGGAGATAGTGAAGGACAGGGAAGCCTGCTGTGCTACAGTCCATGAAGTCACAAAGATTTAGGTATGACTAATCAACTGAACAACAATTATTATTAAGGAAGTTTTCCCAGGTGACTCAGTGGTAAAGAATTCACCTGCCACGCTGGAGACACAGGGTTGATCCTTGGGTCAGGAAGATCTCCTGGAGAAGGAAATGGCAACCCACTCTAGTATTTCTGCCTGAGAAATCCCATGGACAGTGCAGTCTGGTGGGTTACAGTCCATAGGGTTGCAAAGAGTCGGACACAACAGCAACTAAACAGCAGCAGCAATAATTGTTAGTACAGGGATCCTTGACTAGAAATGGGAGAAAATTTATTTTAGAATTTGTCTAGTGTAATAAAATTTGAACATCATTTGAGTCTAAAGATCTGGATTCAATCTCTTTCTCCATCTTCTAACTGACTGTGGCTCTGAACAACTGAGGTATATACTAAGTTTTCTTATTTGTAAATTGAGGCTAATGATGCCTTCCATGATTAATTCACAAGGACTGGAAACACTGTTCTAACAGTAGCATAGCATAAGGTAAAATGATTAGAAGTTTTAAAGCCTGTCAAGGAGTGAGGAAGTAGAATAACAACAACACTGATTCTACTACTCTAATATAATGGAAACAATTCAAGGTAGGTATTGAAAATGTTTGAGTTGAGATCAATTAGCTTATATACTTACTAACTTGGACCAAATTCTTTAACTTCGTCAAGCTACAGCTTTGTAAAATGAGGATAATTATGGTAGTTAGCTCTCAGTACAGCTGAAAGGCCATTTTTGCTGAAGGAGTTGTTTGGGATAATGCCCATGCAGTGGTTACCAGAGTGCCTGGTACACTTTAAATGAACTGTAATTTTATCTTCATAAAGATGATAATGCCAATGGTGACTGCACTGCTCATAAGACACAATCGTAAACATCAGTAACCACTGATGGCTGATTGAAGCTAGAAAGGAACTTACTGAAACTATACTGTGTCCCATAAAGGTGAATGACTGGAAAACAGGTTCTGAAAACAGGCAAGAACCACCAGAATCCAGATAACTAACACAACAGGCAAAATCATGCTCCAGAATCAGGTGGTGGGGTGGCACTGAATACACAATGTCATGCCTTACCCTTTCGCTACAAAAGAGAGATAATGGCAATTTTGCCACCAGTGCCTATGGAAACCTGTTATGCTACTGCTTCCTTGCCCCTCTTTGACTCATGAGCTTCTGGATCAAGTTATTGCTTTAGAAAAAAATCATTTGGCAAAATGGTCGTCTGAGGGAGTCTTTCAAAGAGCTGAGAAAAGAAGAGAAGCTGGAGGCATAGGAGAAAAGGAAAGATACGCAATTGAAGGCAGAGTTCCAGAGAACAGCAGGAGAGATAAGAAAGCCCGCTTAAGTGAACAATGCAAAGAAATAGAAGAAAGCAACAGAAACGGGAAAGACTAGAGATCTTGCCAAGAAAGCTAGAGATACTAAGGGAATATTTCATGCAAAGATGGGCACTATACAGGACAGATGGTATGGACCTAACAGAAGACAAACATATTATGAAGAGGTGGCAAGAATACACAGAAGACCTGTACATAAAAGGTCTTAATGACTCAGATAATCACGATAGTGTGATCACTCACCTAGAGCCAGACATCCTGGAGTGTGAAGGCAAACAGGCCTTAGGAAGCATTCTTACGAACAAAGCTAGTAGAGGTGATGGAATTCCAGATGAGTTATTTCAAATCCTAAAAGATGGTGCTGTTAAAGTGCTGCACTCAATATGTCAGCAAATTTAGAAAACTCAGCAGTGTCCACAGGACTGGAAAATGTCAGTTTTCATTCCAGTCCCAAAGAAGGGCAATGTCAAAGAATGTTCAACCTACTACACAATTGCACTCATTTCACATGCTAACAAGGATGCTCAAAACCCTTCAAGCTTAGGCTTCAAGAGTACATGAACCAAGAATTTTCAGATGTTCAAGCTGGATTTAGAAAAGGCAGAGGAACCAGAGGTCAATTGTCAATATCTGTTGGGTCCGGAAAAATATCCACTTCTGCTTCATTGACTAAACTACAGGTTTTGACTGTATGGATCATAACAAACTATGGAAAATTCTTCAATAGACAGGAATACCAGGCTACCTTACCTGCCTCTTTAGAAATCTGTATACAAGTCAAGAAGCAACAATTAGAACCTGACAAGGAACAATGGACTAGTTCAAAATTGAGAAAGGAGTACATCAAGGCTATATATTGTCACGTTGTCTATTCAGCTTCTGTGGAGAATACATCATGTGGCATGCTGGACTGGATGAAGCTCAAGCTGGAATCATACTGCTAGGAGAAATATCAATAACCTCAGATATGCAGATGACACCACCCTAATGACAGAAAGCAAAGAGGAAATAAACAGCCTCTTGATGAAGGTGAAAGAGGTGAGCGAAAAAGCTGGCTTAAAACTCAACATTCAGAAAACTAAGACCATGGCATCCAGTCCCATTATTTCATGGTAAATAGATGGGGAAGAAGTGGAAACAGTGGCAGATTTCATTTTCTTGGGCTCCAAAATTACCACGGACAGTGACTGCAGCCATGAAATTAAAAGATGCTTGCTCCTTGGAAGAAAAGCTATGACCAACCTAGATAGCATATTAAAAAGTAGAGATATCACTTTGCCAACAAAGATTCAATCTAGTCAAAGCTATGGCTTTTCCAGTAGTCATGTATGAATGTGAGAACTGGACCATAAAGAACGCTGAATGCGAAATAATTGAACTGTGGTGATGGAGAAGACTCTTGAGAGTCCCTTGGACAGCAAGGAGATCAAATCAGTCAATCCTAAAAGAAATCAATCCTGAATTTCATTGGAAAGACTGATGCTGAAGCTCCAATTTTGGCCACCTGATGCGAGCCGACTCACTGGAAAAGACCCTGATCTGGGAAAGATAGAAGGCAGGAGGAGAAGGGGACTACAGAGGATGTGATTGTTGGATAACATCACTGATTCAATGGACACGAGTTTGAACAAACTCTAGGAGATAGTGAAGGACAGGGAAGCTTGCTGTGTTGCAGTTCATGGGGTTCCAAAGAACTGGACATGGCTGAGCGAATGAAAAACAACAATCACAATTGCTTTTTGACAAAGAAAGCCTAGAACACATTTATGCTTAAGCTTTAAGGGTCCTGGGAAAGTCCTTACCTAGACCTTGTTTCTTGCATAAAGGCTCACAAGATGAAAAATTTGCTGCAATACAGGACAGAGTTTCCAATTAGAGACAGCTCCCAAACAGAAAATGACCAGTAAAATGTTGAGGATTTGAAACAGTAAAGATGAGACACACCTATGACTTCCAGAGATGGCCCTGAATGACACCAGAAGTGAACCACTGGTTTGAACCTTCCTTGTTATTGTTTGTGCCATTGCCTGGCTGATGCTTTTTACTCTCTGTTTCCCTCAGGACCATATTGTAAATGCTCAGCAGAGAGATTTGCAGATACTGTGTGAACCCTGTACTATTTTCCTGTGATAGCAGATGGCATGGAAGGGGCTTCTCAATATTAATCATAGTTTATGAAGAGTAGTATCATTTGACAGAATTCAGGGGCAGAAAATCAAAGAGCACAATTTTGTTTCATAGTTAATACTGATAGGAAATGACTTTAACTATTATAAAAGTCAAAAGAACATGGTAAAACTGATACTGTTTTAACAAGACCTATAACAATAATTTTTGAAATTTAGGCAAATTATACTTCCTACGAAATTCTCCTCTGGATCCTAGCACATCCCTTTGTGGCTGCCTCAGGGTACCCTAGTCTTCAATTTACAGCTCTTGGAGGAGCAATACACAGTGGGTAACTCATCATTACCATTAGAGGCGACCATGGAGACCTCTTGGTTTCTGAATGAGTAAACAGCAAACAAAGTAAGTTACTCAGCAAACAAAAAGAAAAAAAGAAAAAAAAAAATTCCTGATAGTCTACAAACATCTTGTCTGGAAAGAGGAAAACAAACTCAAGCCACACTTATTAAAAATATATACTAAAAACAAACATACTTTGGATACCACAAATATATATAGTTTAAGTAATTAAAAGCACATAAAAACTGCTATTTTAATCATATTACACATTTGATACCAATATGTTTCCTCTATTAATCAGTCAAGTGTTTATACCATTCTCCATGTGATTTTTTTNACTGCTGGTTGGAATGCAAAATAGTACAGCCACTATGGAGAACAGTGTGGAGATTCCTTAAAAAACTGGAAATAGAACTGCCATATGACCCAGCAATCCTACTGCTGGGCATACACACTAAGGAAACCAGAATTGAAAGAGACACATGTACCCCAATGTTCATCATGGCACTGTTTATAATAACCAGGACATGGAAGCAACCTAGATGTCCACTGGCAGATGAATGGATAAGAAAGCTGTGGTACATATACAAATGGAATATTACCCTGCCATTAAAAATAACACATCTGAATCAGTTTTAATGAGGTGGATGAAACTGGAGCCTATCATACAGAGTGAAGTAAGTCAGAACAAAAAACATCAATACAGTATGCTAACACATATATATGGAATTTAGAAAGATGGTAATGACCCTATATACAAGACAGCAAAAGAGACATAGATGTATAGAACAGTAATTTGGCCTCTGAGGGAGAAGGTGGGGGTGGGATGATTTGAGAGAATAGCATTGAAACATGTATACTATCACATGTGAAACAGATTGCCAGTCCAGGTTTGATGCATGAGATAAGGTGCTCAGGGCTGATGCACTGGGATGACTCTGAGGGATGGGGTGGGGAGGGAGGTGGGAGGGGGATTCAAGATGGGGAACACATGTACAGCCATGGCTGATTCATGTCAATGTATGGCAAAACCCACTACAAAATTGTAACTAGCCTCCAATTAAAATAAATTAATTAAAAAAAAATTAGAGATAGCAAGGGAACATTTCATGTAAATATAGGCACAAGAAAGGACACAAAGGGTGTAGACTTAACAGAAACAGAAGATATTAAGAAGAGGCAGTAAGAATACACAAAAGAACTTACCAGAAAGGTCTAATGACCCAGATAATCATGATGGCATGATCACTCACCTAGAGCCAGACATCTTGGAATGTGAAATTAAATAGATCTTGGAAAGCATTTCTGTGAACAAAGCTAGTGGAAGTGATGGAATTCCAGGTGAGGTATTTCAAATCCTAAAAGTGAAATACCGTGGTGCTGTGAAAAGTGAAAAAAGTGATGTTGTGCAAGTCTGCAAATCTGCAAATCTGGAAAATTCAACAGTGGCCACAGGACTGGAAAAGGTCAGTTTTCATACCATTTCCAAAGAAGAGCAATGCCAAAGAATGTTCAACCCACCACACAATTATGCTAATTTCACATGCTAGCAAGGTAATGCTCAAAATCTTTCAAGCCAGGCTTCAACAGTACATGAACCGAGAACTTCCAGATGTTCAAGCTGGATTTAGAAAAGGCAGAGGCACCAGAGATCAAATTGTCAACATCTGCTGGGTCATAGAAGTAGCAAGAAAATTCCAGAAAAAATATCTATTTCTGCTTCATTGACTACGCTAAAACCTTTGACTGTGTGGATCAAACTGGAAAATTCTTCAAGAGATGAAAATATCAAATCACCTTACCTGCCTCCTGAAATACCTGTATGCAGGTCAAGAAGCAACAGTTAGAACCAGACATGGAACAATGGACCAGTTCAAAACTGGGAAAGAAGTATATCAAGGATTATATTGTCACCTTGCTTTTTTTTGTAATGATGGTTTTAGTAACTTATTGTGGACATGATTTGACTTCTGAATGTATCTCTTTTCATCAGAGATACATAGTCAGTATTTATAGATGAAATATACATCAAGATTCTACTTCTAAATAATGTGAATTTGGTATACCTAGAGGCTTCCCTGATAATTCAGATGTTAAAGAATCTAGCTGCAATGAAGGAGGCCTGGGTTTGATCCCTGAGTTGGGAAGGTCCCTTGGAGGAGGGCATGGAAACCCACTCTCTATTCTTGCCTAGAGAATTCCCATGGACAGAGGAGCCTGGCAGGTTACAGTCCAAGGGGTCACAAAGAGTCAGATTTGACTGAGTAACTAGACACAGCACACAGTGTGCATCTATAGATTTAATAAAAATATTTCTCATAAACTGCTAATTATTAAAGTTGGATTATGGATCAATTCAGTTCAGTTCAGTCACTCAGTTGTGTCTGACTCTTTGTAACCCCATGAACTGCAGCATGCCAGGCCACCCTGTCCATCACCAACTCCCGGAGTCCACCCAAACCCACGTCCATTGAGTCGATGATGTCATCCAACCATCTCATCCTCTGTCGTCCCCTTCTCCTCCTGCCCTCAATCTTTCCCAGCATCAGTGTCTTTTCAAATGGATAATTGAATTTATTATTTCCTATTCTCTCAATAATTGTATACAGTTGAAGTTGTCAATATGAAAGAGTTACAAAAAGATAATGTCTATAATTCACTAGAGGACATTATATATATTTTAGAATACCATGAGTTCATAAGAAAACATACCTTTCCACTCCCAAAATTTATATATACATACACACACATATACACAAGTCATTGGGCAGAACTAAGGATGTTAGGATAGTAACCATTACTCTGAACATTGATAACTAAAAATAAGTAAATATTTATCTTGCTTTTACCTGATGAATCCTACCTCAAGGATTTATTTTTTTAATACAAATTTATTTATTTTAACTGGAGGTGAATTACTTTAGAATATTGTATTGGTTTTGCCATACATCAACATGAATCCACCACGAGAATTCCAGCTAATAGATGCAAAAGAGATGACAGAATTAGAAAAACCACCATTTTGCAACCCATAGTAAAAGAGTTGATTCAAGTAATGGTCATCAAATAACAGTAAACTACTAAGTGAAATTCCATGAGGGAATTTTCAATGACAGAATCTCATTGTTATTATCTATTAATGATTGATCAATATTAGTGTCACTAAACACAGTGATGAATTTATGAAAATACAAATTCATCCTGAACTTGATCAGAGTTTTTAGGTCCACATTTCAGTTGAAAGATAATATAGTCATGATAAACTAGTTCAGTTACACCATGAACATAGAGCAGCATACCTTACTTGTATTCCTTAAGAAACCGGTGACATAAAAAAAGTAGGAGTAGAGAGAGGACACTATCTTAAGAAAGACTTAAATGGACTTCATTGTTAACAACCTAAGTATCAATACTTAGCACTTAAGTATTAACAACTTAATACCATGAGTGGACACCAGTTAAACACTCATTTGAACAAATCAAAGGTAAACAAATTATATTAGAGAGATTTGAATATAAATTTGGTATTAGACCAAAGGAACTGGAGTTTGTCATTTTAAATATGCATGTTTAAATATCTTGATGTTAAATGACATCTGACATTTGCTATAAAATATTCCAGAAAAAAACTTAGAATTAAATGAGAATATAAAAATAAAGATGGTTATTAGAGTTGGATAACTGGTACATAGGGTACTTTGTATCTTTTATTTTGGTATATGTTTAGAAATTTTCATAATAAACAGTTTAAAAAATGACTGAAATACAAAATTTGTCTGATGTGATTTAGAAATCAACTAAAATAGGTGAGACATGTAAAAACCAGTCCACATCTCTTTGCTAATGAAGCCATTAATCCTTACATCCAATTCCTAAAACATATACACACATATATAAATCCAGGGCTGTGTCTAATTTTACCAGCTCACCAAAGTTAAGGAAGAGAGTAAATCACCACTGCCCTGTGGCAAGCGATTTAAAATTTGACATTTGTGGTAAAGAAGAGGCAAGAAGTCAGAAAATATGTGCCCTAAAAGAATTCTTTTTACCCTAAATAAACACAGTTCATACAAGCAAAAGGAAAAAGGAATTAGTCAATGAGCTAAAATGCACAAGTGAAAGCAGTGTGCGCATACACACGCGGAAGATGCATGGCCCAGGCAATGTCTTTGTAAGGCAGGCATTCCTTTTCACCGGAGTCAAGACAGAGCCGAGGAATCAGTTGACAAGATCCTTTTTATTTCTTCTTAGTTTTTAAGTAGTAGATTTCTTTTTTTTTTTTTCCCCCTCTTCTTCAAACAGAAATTTGTGACACAGAAGAATGTGAGAGAGAGCTCAGACTATGGAGCTAGAAATCATGAGTTTGTACTTTTCTCTGCCTCTTATGAGCTGGCTAAGGCTTAAATGCTTTATCTACAAAGTGGGTATAATAACAAATAATTTATTGTTTTATAAGGGCTAAAATAATAAGCCCAGTACCTGATACATCATAAGCCTTCAATGACAGAGCGCTCATAAAAATATCTTCTTTAGCAGGGATCTCTTCAGATTTTGCCTGCATGGAACACATTCCTCCTTCCTCTGGTGCCAGCATCCTGATTTTCCTTTGGAAATCTCCCTTTCTACACTTTTTATTGTTGGATCCTTTTATCCCACTCCAGGGATAGGCATGAGTTCCAGGCTTGATCCATTCATCTTCTATTGTGTAGTAGGGCTTCCCAAATTCAGCACTATTAAATGTGGAAATGAATAATTCTTTACAGTGGGGGACTGGCTTGTGTATTGTATGTTTAGCAGCCTCCCTGTCTTCCAACTATTGGATTCCAATAGCAAGCTTGAACTATGATAACCAAAACCGTCTTCAGGTAGTCCCAAATGTGCAAAACTGAAATCCACTGGACAATAGTGATTGACTCAGGGATAGGAAATGTAACTCAGTTTGGTCCAATCAGAGTCAATCATTGGAATACCAAATAGGAGATGCACTCTTTCCCTGGGTTTGCTAAACTAGGGGTGTTGCCAGATTGGAACGAAAATGGACTTCTTGCCAGGATGTGGCAAAATCTTTCTTGAAATTGAAAAAAGACTAAGTCAAGAGATGGAGAGAGAAAGGGAAAAAAAACTTAGTCTTGGTAATTTTTAAAAGCCTGTATCCAGTCATTTTTGAAGCAAGATGTCTCTGGACTTTTTTTTAATAACAAAAAAACATGAATTCTCTTAGTTCCTATGTCACTTTGAACTGAGTTTGAAGAACTTACAAACTCAAGGCTAGCTGTATTATAACTACAGGGTTGGAGCAGGAAGGAACTGAGATTCATTATTATGTGAGGCAAGTTGAAATAAGGGGGTCTTAACATTTTTGTCCTACACATCCTTTAGATATAAACATACTTTTATACCTAATTTCAGGAGACTCAGGGACAGCTCCCCAAAGTCCTAAGTTTCAGGTGTGAATTAGAGAACTTGATGTTCTAAAAGACTGGCTCTGATGCCAGCATATGGCCTAATAGATTCAGACATTTAATTATGTCTCTAACACTTCCTTCTCAAAGATAGTGAACAAGTGTACAAAGCTATCTTTGGATGTCTCCAGAGTCCCCCATTCTCAGTGTCAATGCCTGGAGATGATCAGGACGAGAGAGAGATCATCTCTTTCTGTTGTATTAAACAGAAAGAGACAGTCTTACTCCTGGCACTAATAATTATTGCCTGCCACACTATAAATGCTTTAGCAATCAGAGGGAGTCTCGCTAAGCATTCTTTGGACTCCTAGCAGAGACCACACCGACCACACCACATGACCCTGTGCAGCTGCAAACAGCCCAGCCAAGTAAATACAGCTCCCTGGGAGTAGTACGTGGTGTGCCCTATTTCCGCTCACCTTGAGCAATGACGAAGCCTCGAGATTTTCTCTTTTTTCTGCTAAAGAATTGGAGCATCAAATAGGAGGCCTCCTCAGCTTCCCACTCTGGGAAGAGCCTGGGGATTTACCAAATAGCTCGAGGTAATATTCTGCTTCACCTTTGAAATGGGTCCTTTTCCTCTTTCCCTGCTGGTTCCAGTGGACACTCTTACACTATGGTTTCTGTGAAAACAATTGTCAGCAGTTTCAAGCACAGGTTACAGACCCCACTTTGGGGCCGGGCTTCTGAATTCCTTATTGTCACTGCACATATTTCCATTATGTGGCTTATTATTATATCTTTGTGATCTAAGTTTAAAACACCTTGTTTAAGCACTAGCTCACTTGTAGTGTCCTCAGTTTCCCCATCTCTTCAAGGGTAACTAGTTGGACTGGGTAACCTCCACATACCTGTGGTCCAGTGCCAAGGACAGAGTGGCAGGATAGCCACGGAGCTCTAACTGTGCCAGCAACTCGGTAAAGTGCTCCCTATGCTTTACCCCCATGTTTGGCATATAACATTGTATACGTTTAAGATGTATATGTTGTTTTGATATATTTATATATTGTAGCACGATTGCCATTATAGAGTTAGCTAACACCACTACACACCACATAATTATCTTACTATTACCATTTGATTCTTATCACAACCCAGTGTGGTAGGTAATGATGTTATGCACTTTTTGGAGGAAACTGAGGCACACTGATGGTAAATGACTTGTTTGAAGCTACATAATGAAGAGATAAGGAGCCAAGTCCTTAAGCTAGACCACTTTCTCACCCTCTGGAGTGGCATCACTGGCACGAATCGAGATCTTGTTCTCCTCTGTCACTTCTTGTTCCAGAACTGCCTTTAAGCTTTGCCATGAAGATCAGCCTGACTTTAGGCAGCATCTTTAGCTAAACACTCCGAAGGATGGCTCTCTGCAAGGAGTACCTGTAACACTAACATCAGGTGTCTGGAGGACCAAAGCTTTTAGCCTGCTGCGAGTATCCTGGATGATCACTGGCTTTTATTTACTTCCGTTTAGTTATAATTAACCTACAATATTATATTAGTTTCAGATGTCTAACACAGTGATTTGATATTTTTATACGTTGTGGAGTGATCACCACAGTAAGTCCATCACCATACAAAATTGTTACGATATTATTGACTATATTCCCTAGATGTACATTACATTCCCATCACTTACTGGTTTTGCAGCTTAGGGTTTATGCCCCTTAATCCTCTTCACCTATTTCATCTGTACAACCACTAGCTTGTTCGCTGTATCTAAGAGTTTGTTTCTATCATTAGCTTTTAAAATGTGGCTTGAATCCAAAGTATGGTGGGAAACTCATAATCTTCCTTATGGTCACTGGTTTCTTATGAAGACCATATTTCTCCTGGTTGATTCTTATTCAGAATCCTTGCTTCCACTTATTAGCTTTCATATATCTCTTTTTATGGCTATTTCCTTTTCTTTAATCTTCATAAAACAAATGTTGAGCATAGCTTTTTCTTTTTAATATCCTTATATCATCTAAGCCCTTTCTATGATAGTCTTTATTTTTTAAGATTCAGGATAAAAAGAGAGGAACTTGTAGCATTTTATTAACTTTTGAGTCCCTTTAAGTGCTAATGATTTGGCAGGAGACAGCATAGTTTTCAGAGTAATCCATCTTATAAGACTGACATTGATACCCTGACATACTGTACAATGCTCTGTTAAAACATCAGAACAATGCAATGACAAAGCTAGGTTAAACCACACATGTCCCATGGAAAGGGAATACGATTCTTCTAATTACCTAAACCATGTCTACCCACTTCAGTCTTCTGACTAAAAGCTTTGGTGGTGTTACCTGGATATAGAAATGAAGCTAAATAAAATGCACAAAAGTTACTGATTTTCTCTGGGGCAACATTGCATTTGCATCTAAGAATGCATTCCAGAAATTCAGCTGGTAAAAACAAAGGCAATCTATACACAGAATTTATTTCTTCAACATCTTAACCTGCTAAAAATATGACAGCTTCTATATCTGTTGCTTTGTCAAAATTTCATCTCATCAGTGCAATAAGTATGACTTTCATTTACTTATATGTTATTCTCAAAGAATGACATTTGAGTTGTTGGTGGAGGAGGGGTGTATTAGATGGCATTTTGGTCAAGGGATTGTAGAATGCCATAATTCTGCCCCAAATTACAGCTTGTCTTCTTTTTATGAGGGTCTTAGTAGAACTACAAATGGCAAAACATAAATCCAAGTATCCCTTTGAGATGGTGCTAAAACCCAAAAGTGGTGGTTTCTGGAGAAACTCCTCATAGCANCCTGCGGATTTACCAAACAGCTCGAGGTAATATTCTGCTTCACCTTTGAAATGGGTCCTTTTCCTCATTCCCTGCTGGTTCCAGTGGACACTCCTACACTATGGTTTCTGTGAAAATGATTGTCAGCAGTTTCAAGCACAGGTTACAGACCCCACTTTGGGGCCGGGCTTCTGAGTTCCTTATTGTCACTGCACATATTTCCATTATGTGACTTATTATTATATCTTTGTGATCTAAGTTTAAAACACCTTGTTTAAGCACTCACTCACTTGTAATGTCCTCAGTTTCCCCATCTCTTCAAGGGTAACTGGTTGGACTGGGTAACCTCCACATACCTGTGGTCCAGTGCCAAGGGCAGAGTGGCAGGGCAGCCACGGAGCTCTAACTGTGCCAGCAACTTGATAAAGTGCTCCCTATGCTTTACCCTCATGTTTGGCATATAACATTGTATATGTTTAAGATGTATATGTTGATTTGATATATTTATATATTGTAGCACAATTGCCATTATAGAGTTAGCTAACACCCCTACACACCACATAATTATCTTACTATTACCATTTGATTCTTATCACAACCCATTGTGGTAGGTAATGATGTTATGCACTTTTTGGAGGAAACTGAGGCACACTGATGGTAAATGACTTGTTTNGACCAGTTTCCACTTCCCTTCATTTTTCTGTAGGTCACGTTTCCTTAGTTCTATTTCGGATTTTGTTTACATTTTTTGAAGTCACTTTTCAGTGACTAGATACTCAATATTGCTATAAAATCTGTGCCTTGGTCAAGTACTTTTGGCTTTAAGTAAAGAAAATCCACTCGAACTATATGAAGTCAAGGAAGCAACTTAGAAGGAAGTAAGACGGTGTCCCATATGTGGAGAGTCCAATCTTAGAAAAGGATGGAAACAGGAAAACACGCCAACAAATGTTAAGCTCTCCAGTAACTGACTGAGGTGGCTCTATCTCAGCCACATCAATGTAGTTATCGCCACCTCTCTGCACCCACATCATTTTTCATCCCTGCTGAGAAGTGTCTCTTTCGATCTCTCCTCTTGATAGACCTGCTTCCTCCTCCTTCCCAGTGCATGATGCAGAATGCCTGTTCTGTAGTCTTTCAGTTTACATCTCCTCAACTCAAGCAAGAAGAAAGATGACCAGTATTTGAAAGTGTTAATGCCACACTTCTAAGGAAGGAACGGGAATTAACCCACACATGGGTCAAACACAGTCTTGGCCTGATCACTTCCATCCAGGAGGAGGAATTTCTATAACATAAATAGGAAAACAGCAGCACCCTTCACCTGCCTCTGTACTCCAGGGACAGAGGGCACATGGGGTGTGCTATGGACTAAGAAGACACCCTGTATGTTGTCTACTATTCTGTTCTCCATTCTGAAAAGATTAATCCCCATCTAGCTTCTTCCCTAAAATAGCTTCCCCATTTTTATTACCTCAGGGAGAAGGTGAAGAGGGTAGCTCCTGCCAGGCAATGCCAAAGCTATTCATATTCTCAAAAGCTAGTGAAGACACCATAGCTAATCTCTGGGAGGCATCCGACACAGCAAGGTGAGGTCAAACGAATAAAGCAATTCAGTTAGGATAAAGCCATCCAGAGGAGCACCTTACAGACATGCTGAGCAGCTGCCTTTGCCTCTTTAAACAGGGGTGCTGAAACCACAGAAGACACATTCCAGTCAATGTCAGCTTTTTCCTTCAGACACAGACACAAACACAGCCCAGACCCACATACACGAAGGCATCTTTTTTTAAGAAGTAGAACTTAGGGTGTTTTGTAAAACAATTGGCATGCTAGCAAATAACCACTAGACAGTACTGCACTCATTTGAAGTGATTTTTTGAGGTTCTGCTAAGTGCCAGGCACCCCACTTAGCTCTGATGATACAAAAATGTAAAGTATGGTCCATTCCCTTAGATCAGAATTTAGTGGAAGGGATGGTTAAGCAAACAGGAAAATGTTAAGAGGCAAGAAAAAAGTTTTAACATGGGAGAAGGACAGATGGCTTTGCAAGAATGTTCTCTGAGACAAGACCTAAAGGATGTTTGGGAGATTAAGATAAAGAGGAGAGACCAAAGGATGTAAGAGCAATTAATCGAGTGCATATATTTATTAAACTAGTGATAATATGCCAGACTTTGGGTGATACCCTTAGAACACAGTGGAGACTAGTTTATATAGCCTCTGAATTTTCAACTGAATGGGAAGCCCACGAGTAATCAAAACATCAGAGAAAAAACAGTGATGTGGGCCAGGAAGGAAAAGTACAAGGGAAAAGTCATCTCTTCAGAAGGTAAGAACAGCATGCCTTATTTCTATTTATTTAGCCAAAGGAGCACTAGAGCTAGGAGACAGAGAGGAGAGACACTTGGGAGCTTCGTGTGGATGGAGCAGGGAGTTCCAGAGTCACAGGGCAAGACAAGGGGAAAGGCAGCAAGCAAGTCCCACTTGCAGGGCCAGAGGCTCAGTTGAAAGATTTTGGCTTGAACCCAAAGTGCAGTCGAGTTCCAGTGAGGGTCAGACAGCAGGCCTACACTTGTATTTGATTTTTCAAACGATCACACTGATTACTATGGAGAGTGTATGTGTGGTTGGGAGTGAGAAAGCCAAAAGCATGGATCTAGGGAACTAGAATAATTCAGTCTGACTGGAAGTCAAGAACAGAAGCGAGACAGATAAAGACAAATACCATACGATATCACTCATATATGGAATCTAATTTTTTTTAATGATTTTATTTACAAAATAGAATCAGACTTACAGATTTCAAAAACAAATTTATGGTTACCCAGGAGGAAATGTAGGGGGGAGGGATAAATTAGGAGATTGGGATTAACATACACACACTACTGTATATAAAATAATCAACAAGGACCTCCTGTATAGCACAGGGAATTCTATCCAATATTCTGTAATAACCTATATGGTAAAAACCTATATCTGAAAAAAATGAATATATGGCACCAAAGAATTGATGCTTTCGAACTATAGTGCTGGAGAGAACTCTTGTAAATCCCTTGGACAGCAAGATCAAACCAGTCAATCCTAAAGGAAATCAGCCCTGAATATTCATTGAAAGGACTGATGCTGAAGCTCCAATATTCTGGCAACCTGATGCAGAAAGCCAAGCATTGGAAAAGACCCTGATGCTGAGAAAGACTGAGGGCAGGTGGAGAAGGGGGCAACAGACTCAGTGGACATGAGTTTGAGCAAACTCCAGGAGATAGTGAAGAACAGGAAAGCCAGGCATGCTGCAGTCCGTGGGCTGGCAAAGAGTTACTGAACAACAACAATATACAAAACTGAATCATGTTGCTGTACACTTGAAACTAACACAACACTGTAAATCAACTATACACCAAAAAAAAAAAAAAAAAAAAAAAAAATCAATGTGATGTGGGAGAGGAAGAATGGTGTAGACGGAGAATGGGAAGATGTGTGCGGCCAAAGAAGTAAACAGGAGATCTTTGACTATATTGCAATCCTATGAGAAAATATATAATCTATGATGAACAATGAAACCCTGCTTGGGCTGCCATAACAAGAGTATCATAGCCTGCCTGGCTTCAACAATAGAAATTAATTTGCTCACAGTTCTAGAGGCTGGGAAGTCCAGGATCAAGGTTGGGTAGCACTCAGTTTTTCATGAGGGCTTTCTTCCTGGCGTAGAGATGGCTACCTTCGAACTGGGAACTCATATGGCCCTCTTCAGTGTGTGTGTGTTTGGCAGTTGGGGGAGTAGGAATGAAACTAAGCTTCTTGATAGCTCTTTATATAAATATACTAATCTCATCAGATCAGAGCCCCACCCTATGACCTCATTTAGCTTTAACTATTAAAGGTCCTATTTCCAAACACAGTCACATTGTGGATAAGACTTAAATGTGTAAATTTTGAGGGGGCTCCATTCAATGTACAACATTCAGGAAAAACATTGTCCAAGTATGTTTAGTAATTTTATTACAGACAATGCACTCTTTCCGCCAAACCAATACATCCAAGAAAAGGTGGCTTTTTTATGAAAAAGATAGAGCCTAAAAAATACTTTTGATTCTAAATCTTATGAAAACACTAACCCTAAGTATTTTGCCTAGATCCTATTGTGAAAAAAAAAAAAAATGTCAAGAGACTTCTTGTCCCTTTCTTTTGATGCCAAGCTTTGACATTACAATTATGATTCATTTTACAAGGTAAATGTACATAGAAACTAATATCACATTTGCACTTGCATTAATTATTCTGATTATACATTATCTTGAAAACATTCCACTGAAATGTTTGAGACTTTTCTCCTCTTTATTTCAGTTTGTTAGGAGTCCAGAGATGTTGCCAAACGAATAGCATTGCTCAACTAAAATGAATTATTTAGGCACTCTATTGTCTACGATTTATCATGGCAGTGAGTTGAGCTCAATGCAAGAATTTTCCATAAATGGTGTGTTCCACATGGCTGACGATGTTTAAGCAGAGCCTGGAAGATGACTTGGGGGCATGAAGGTGAAGTAGATGCATTAGAATAATGACCTTAAAAACAGCTCTCCCAGCCATTCCTCTCTGTGATTTACTGTCACGCCACGACATCCAAAGATCTATCTCTATTTTAGTTCTTAGGCTTCGTAAATCTCAAGAAATTGAAATTTACTTTTCTACTTTAGTTATTTATCTGCACTTGCAGAATCCTGCATGGCGCTTGTGCTTATTTATTCTGTTTATCCAAAGATTTTATTTACTGAGAATTAGATGAGGTTTCTTTTGGAACATTATAACGTGTTCTTTGCCAAGGCAGATGTCAAAGGGTGTTAAGCTTCGGTTTGTCTAAAATTATGCTTCTAGATGGAACCTAAATCTCTTTGTTTTACATAGGAGGAAATAAGTTTATTTTTGAGTTTTGAGTACAGGCAGTAACTGATAAAAATATCGACTTTCTATGAAAATGAAGTCACTCAGACATGTCCGACTCTTTGTGAATGCATAGACTGTAGCCCACCAGGCTCCTCCCTCCATGGGATTCTCCAGGCAAGAGTACTGGAGTGGGTTGCCATGTCCTTCTCCAGGGGATCTTCCTGACGCAGGGATCGAACCCAGGTCTCCTGCATTCCAGGCTGACACTTTAACCTCTGAGCCACCAGGGAAGACCGACTTTCTATATCCTTTTATGTCATTTCCCAGCATAGCATGTGTGAACTGTATAGCTTTTAGAGACAGATATGAATTTAAATCTAAGCCCTGACATATACTGTTTAATCTTGGCTAAGTTACTTAACCTCTCTGAGTCTCTTCCTCATCACTAAAACGCAGATATCATCCTTTACTTGTCCCAAGTATGAGAAATAACTTCTGAACAATGCTTGCTTGGCATAGGGTAGGCACTCAATGTGGGAGCCACTCAGTATTACTTCGGATCTCTCACCGCTGAGATAGCAAACAGTCACATCTGCACGTCTCCTCCTTCCTCTTTCAACCTCACATTATCTAGGGTCATCTTTCTCAATTCTGTCTCTGCTTGTCGTCTCGTCTAGTGTCAAGTCCCGCCAGCAGGAGAGCCGCAGAGTCAGAAGAGGAAGTGCGACAAGAGACAGAAAGGGCCCTCCCTGCTGACTCACTCCTGAAGCCACTCATTCTGCCCCTTTCCTCAGAGCTGGGGCCCCCTGTGTAACACTTGGGCAGCCTAAGAAGCGGTACATTCCCAGTGTACAGAGATGAGTCCTCTTGTGTTCCTTGGGTATGAAAAGTCCCTATTAAGTGGTGATACCTCAAAGAACTAAGAATAAAATAAAATAATAAAATGTAAAGACAGCGCTAGCAGGAAAGGCAGCATATAAACATCCTGGCTTAATTTCCACTCCCTATCTCTCTAACTGGCTTCCCAGGTGGCGCTAGTGGTAAAAAACCCACCTGCTGGTGAAGGAGACATGAGACGCCGGTTTGATCCCTGGGTCAGGAAGATCCCCGGAGGAGGGCACAGCAACCCTCTCCAGACTTCTCGCCTGGAGAATCCCATGGACAGAGGAGCCAGGTGGGCGAGGGTCCATAGGGTCTCAAAGAGTCAGGCATGACTGAAGCGACTTAACACGCACCTTCCCAACCAGCCCCTCCCCACATGCACAGACCTCCCACTTGTACTGAAAAAAAAAAAAAAAAAAAAAAAACCCTGTTCATTCAGCTCAGACAGCAATGTAACTAGGAGCAAACTAAACTATAACCAAGTTTTCTAAACTCTTGGCCTAAGACTTATTTTTAAGGGAGGCCTAAATTATATTCTCAAGTAGAACTTAAATCAATTCTTATTTGTAACTTAAACACAGTCAACACCCAATTTCCTGCACTGGTGGAGAGAATAATTTATAGTTACAGTTAGAATACATTGTATAAGGGGTATTAGTTTTCTAAAGATATACTTTCCTAATTACATTCAGATGAAGGCAGCTTAGTGGGATGAAATGGGTAGCAGCTTAGGCATCAGGGTATCTGAGTTAGTACTCTGTACACACTGTCTACAGCATCTACCATTTGACCTTGAGATGACAACTCTTCTCTAGGATCCTCAGCATTTTCCCCTTTGAGAGAATTCATGCATACTTAGAGAAATGTGCCACACTAGAAAAAGCAAATGCAATGTACGTTCATATTAATCTGAGTATCCCTAGCATATACCTGAGAGCCTGACACACAGTAGATGTGCAGGGATGGCTTAGTGAATGAAAGCCTTTATTTCTGCCCAAGAGACTGTACCATTTGAGGCAAGAAGCCTCATTTCTGGATCTTAGTTTCTTCTTCTGCTAAATGGAGATTAAAAACCTTCTCTAATTAATAACAATAATAACAGCTAAAATTTCTAGAGCATATAATTTTAGGTCAGGCATAAGTCTACAAACAACTTTTCTTGCTCCATCTCCTTGGTTCCAAAAGGTAGTTTACTGTGGTAGGCAATATGTCTGCTTCATTTTATGGACGAAGAAATAGATGCCCAAAGGATTTAAATAAACTGCTCCATCTGAAGAACCACCATACTGGGGAAGAGTTCTGACAACATCCTTAGATTTCCAGATTTTTAATCTATTAATGAGGTTTTTCCTTCCCTGAGCACATCAACACTGATGAGAGATGGAAGGTGGGCAGACGCCTGCTGACAGCACCCAGCAACTCTTTGGAGAGAAAATACTGGGTTGGCCAAGTGGTTCCATAAGATCATATGGAAAAACTTAAATGATCCTTTTGGCCAACCCCATATCAATCAGCAGGATGAAGTTCAGATGTGCAAAATGTGCCCTGCTTCGGGCACTCAAGGCATCAATCTAAAAAATTAGAGCCCAGCTGAGGTAAGCAAAGCACATGCAAGGGAATTAAGAGGAGGGGGAAGGTAAGAGATCATTGTAGCTGGGGAAGCAGAAAACATAGCAGGAGGAAGAAAGTGTGGAGCCCAGGGTTAGCAGTATAGGTTGGCTGTGAGTCTTCATTCCTTAACATATGATTTGGGACAATGAACAAGTTTCAGAATCTCTCTAAACCTTGATTTTCTCATTTAAAATATGAATAACTATAGTGCACCCCGCCCCCTCAGTGGTTGTAGGTGGGATGAGGTGACATAGGTGAGGCAGGGAGCCCAAGGCTGGGTGTTTAGTATGTGCTCAGTACATACTAGCCCACGGTTAGATGGTGGAGCAATGGAGTCGGGACGAAGTGGCTGTGCACGACCCAGTGACTGTGCTTAGACATGGAGAGTAAAGGCACATGTCACCATATCCATCTGTGTGTGTATCCTTTATCTAAGAGTGACATGACTCTTTGGAGTGACATTTTGAATCAGTCCCCACTGGTTTCTGAATAATGAAGCAGCCCAATAGAAAGGTTGTCTCTTAAGACCACATCACTGTCATGTGACAGGTGGTTACAGTGAATTAAATTAGATGATGCTGATGGCTTGTCTCAACTCCAGAGATGCTAAGCGTTCAGTGCTGCATAAACCAGCCTCAACAACAGTTTAACCTACTACTTCGCTTCAGCTTCCCATCCTCCATCTCTCTCTTCCTTTATTTCCCTTTATTTTTTCNCTGGTTTCTGAATAATGAAGCAGCCCAATAGAAAGGTTGTCTCTTAAGACCACATCACTGTCATGTGACAGTTGATTACAGTTGGTTACAGTGAATTAAATTAGATGATGCTGATGGCTTGTCTCAACTCCAGAGATGCTAAGAGTGTTCAGTGCTGCATAAACCAGCCTCAGCAACAGTTTAACCTACTACTTTGCTTCAGCTTCCCATCCTCCATCTCTCTCTTCCTTTATTTCCCTTTATTTTTTCCTACCCCTTCTCTGTCTCTCCTTTGGATTTCTCCTTGAGGGATCTACCTGGCTGAATTGTGAATCCAAACATGTATAGTGGAAACACAGATAAAAATCCTGTTAGAGGTGAGACTGCAAGGAAAGTACAGCAGATATGCAGAATTATCAAGAGAGTAAAGAAGGAAGAGTAATATATCTCCATATATCAGATCTCTAGAGAGTCATATCGGCTAAAGAAACCCACTGCCGTATAAATAAAAAGGACTTAATGAGTACAATCTAAAAGCCCTCGTGTCTCCAGCATTAAGTATATTTTTCAAGAATTGGCTAACAGTCTGACCCCATCCTATGCAACTATAGAAAATCTAGCATTTTTTTCTCCCAAGTTCCTTGCAAGCAGTTCTACAAATCCTCTAGGAATGATAATACATGCTGTTCAAATCCATCCTGTCTCCTGTGTCCCATGGCTCTGTGCTCTCTTCCCTGGGGACTGCCTCTCTCTGCATGCTGGACCCCCCACCTCCAATATGTCTCATTTCACCTAAAGCATCCTTTCCCCATAAGCATGGCTGAAACCAGGATATGGTGATTAATGAAACTTCACTAAAGACCCAGGTATAATATGTAGGAATTTAAATGCAGAAATGGCAACCTTCAACCTTTCTGATTGGTTATTAAATATCACTGATCCTGGGGTCCACTGACCCCAGTCGGAAGGGTACAAAGCTAGACCTCTCTCTACCTTGACCTGTCACATTTTCCCAGATGTATACATACTGCTCCCTTTTTTCCTTTGGCCCTGCCCATGGTGGCTGAAAGACAGAAGAAACAAATCTAAAAAATCTAAATAATTTATGTTCTACTCAGTCACCAAAGAAGGCAGATCTTCGGTCCCTCATACACTGACCTCTGCATTCTAGTACAGGCTCTCAGCTTGGCTTTTTTTTTTTTAAGATGTTTTCAGTGGCATGCTTTTCTCCCCAAACAGGAGAAGTATGACCTTTAACATCAAGGTTAAGACTCACACAAAGACTTAATACAAGTTGACATTTAATTCCTTTTTTTTTTAAAGACATCTGAGATTTGTTCCCAAGTTGGGCTCAAGGTCCAAGTAACTGGTATTTCTAATGCAAACTCAACCAGTGGGAAGCTTTTCTCAGGTCCAGTGTGTTGGCGAGAGGCAGCAGAGATGAGAACTGAGTAGATCTTTCTATTGCTTTCAGAACAAAACTCTGGCAATCTCTGATTTATTTTTCCAAAAATATGACACTGCAACCCTACTTTTTTCTTCTTGGGAGGGGATAACGCAACCTTAATAAGAAATCAAGAGATTACATTAAGTAGATTTTACTGACTCTTTCCTGACGTTCATTAGTTACTTCATACAGTTTGGGGAAATAAACAAGATTTGAAGAGATAGAGAACCTTCGCACATGCACATGCCTCAGCCAGATGCTGTGCTGCCCTGACGGTCATGCCATTCAACTGATCGAGGGTTTCTCACACAAAGTACTTCAAATGTTTTACAGTGAGAGACATAAGAAATTAAATGAAGGTGATTGACAAATTGGGAATAGTTTCTGCTGCAAACAAACAAACAAACAAAAAAAACAAAGCAATTTGTAGAAAGGAAGAGGAAAAAAAAGACTAAACAAGAGGCAGGTTTGGAATGCTTTCCTGGTATAAATTTGCTCATAACAGTATTTAGGGGAGATGAAAGGGAAAATGTCTAAAAATGTCAAGACAAATATCTATGATACCTACATGGCTTGGGTGAGATTGAAAGTGATCAGAATATGACTTCACAAAGTAAAATAAAGATTAGAAGGTGCTTTGAGAAAGGTAATAATGGAGTAGGAACATGAAATATGCACATGAAAATGACTTTCAAAAAGCCAAGTCAGTAAAAATACCCAGTGAAGAATCTGCACAGGTCAGATTAGAGTCCTGGTTGGTCTTTCAGGACAAAAATTCAACTGGGACAGGGACTCACACCAAAGCCAAGCCATGTACGATAAGCCAAAGCGGAAACTGGGAATCTATGTCATTCATCAGCCAGGACGCAAAAAGAAACCTTAAGATAAGACCTCTAAGGTAAGATAAATAATTGCTGAGTTTGGGGAGGCATAAAACCCACTCATTAGGTAGAAAGGCAGATCTTTTCGAAGTCTGTAAGCACTCACCTGGTCTTGCTACTGAAGGCATTTCAGGGTTGAAAGCAGAAGGCAGATGCTACTGGATACACCTCCCCTTTGCTCTATTTACTGGGAAAAGGCTGTTCTCCACTGTAATGCAAGTATACTGGGCAAATTTCAAATACAGCACTGGGCCCTTTTTACTCATCTCTCATCTTCACAGCCATCTTGCCTGTGTTTTACAGCTGAGGACTCAGACAGAACAAGTAACCACCTGGATCCATCTAGGCTAGTGACTGGTTCAGCTGGGAACAATTAGGAGATTGCTGGAGGCCTCAGTTAACACTTGTAGCTAATAAGATAGCAGGACTTCCTTTTCTGCAACTGGCATTTGGTTACTGAATTTACCTGGGGATAATATGCCATGGAAAATGCAGGAATGTGAAAGAAGACTTCAGTCAAGCTGTGTTTCTGTCACATATAATTTATGCAATTTTGGAGAAGTTATTTAACCTTTCTGAGCTTCCTTTTCCTTATCTGCAAAATGAGTTTTACTTAGTTAGAATGGCATGAAGGTTAAATTTTGCAGTATTGGTGAAAATCCTTTGACTCAGATTACCAGCTCTGTTTGTAGTTATCCTAAATGGTGGGACTTGGCCGATAGTAGTACATCTTTGTTCTCCTTTTGTTCTAAATCTAATGACTCTCCAGTTAACATGTGTCTCAGTCAAGATGTAGAGATAAGAGTGTTCAAGCTAACAGTAGTGAGAACTAGAAACTGACTCACGGTCACTTAATATAGTGAGCTCTACTGTAACGATCCTGGGTATCTCAGAAAATTTAAGGTGGGGCTTCCCCAATAGCTCAGCAGTAAGGAATTTGCCTGCAGTGCAGAAGACACAAGTTCAATCGCTGGGTCAGGAAGGTCCCCTGAAGGAGGGCATGGCAACCCACTCCAGTATGCTTGTTTGGAGAATCCCATTGATAGAGGAGCCTGGCAGGCTACAGTCCATGGCGTGGCAAAAAGTGAGATACAACTGAAGCGACTGAGCAGAGACAGACATGCACATCTCATGAGGACAGCTGTCAAGAACCCAGGACTTTTCTCTCTCTTTTTTCCTTTCCTTCAATATGCATATCTTCTAAACCAAAAAGGTTGGTTTTGGCTCCAGGGACCATATTTGTGGAAGTCAATTTTTCCACAGACTCTGGTAGAAGGGATGGTTTGGGGATGATTCAAGCACATTACATTGACTGTTCACTTTATTCCTATTATTACATGAGCTCCACCTCAGATCATCTGAAGGCATCAGATNAAAAAAAAAAAAAAAAAAAAAAACCCTGTTCATTCAGCTCAGACAGCAATGTAACTAGGAGCAAACTAAACTATAACCAAGTTTTCTAAACTCTTGGCCTAAGACTTATTTTTAAGGGAGGCCTAAATTATATTCTCAAGTAGAACTTAAATCAATTCTTATTTGTAACTTAAACACAGTCAACACCCAATTTCCTGCACTGGTGGAGAGAATAATTTATAGTTACAGTTAGAATACATTGTATAAGGGGTATTAGTTTTCTAAAGATATACTTTCCTAATTACATTCAGATGAAGGCAGCTTAGTGGGATGAAATGGGTAGCAGCTTAGGCATCAGGGTATCTGAGTTAGTACTCTGTACACACTGTCTACAGCATCTACCATTTGACCTTGAGATGACAACTCTTCTCTAGGATCCTCAGCATTTTCCCCTTTGAGAGAATTCATGCATACTTAGAGAAATGTGCCACACTAGAAAAAGCAAATGCAATGTACGTTCATATTAATCTGAGTATCCCTAGCATATACCTGAGAGCCTGACACACAGTAGATGTGCAGGGATGGCTTAGTGAATGAAAGCCTTTATTTCTGCCCAAGAGACTGTACCATTTGAGGCAAGAAGCCTCATTTCTGGATCTTAGTTTCTTCTTCTGCTAAATGGAGATTAAAAACCTTCTCTAATTAATAACAATAATAACAGCTAAAATTTCTAGAGCATATAATTTTAGGTCAGGCATAAGTCTACAAACAACTTTTCTTGCTCCATCTCCTTGGTTCCAAAAGGTAGTTTACTGTGGTAGGCAATATGTCTGCTTCATTTTATGGACGAAGAAATAGATGCCCAAAGGATTTAAATAAACTGCTCCATCTGAAGAACCACCATACTGGGGAAGAGTTCTGACAACATCCTTAGATTTCCAGATTTTTAATCTATTAATGAGGTTTTTCCTTCCCTGAGCACATCAACACTGATGAGAGATGGAAGGTGGGCAGACGCCTGCTGACAGCACCCAGCAACTCTTTGGAGAGAAAATACTGGGTTGGCCAAGTGGTTCCATAAGATCATATGGAAAAACTTAAATGATCCTTTTGGCCAACCCCATATCAATCAGCAGGATGAAGTTCAGATGTGCAAAATGTGCCCTGCTTCGGGCACTCAAGGCATCAATCTAAAAAATTAGAGCCCAGCTGAGGTAAGCAAAGCACATGCAAGGGAATTAAGAGGAGGGGGAAGGTAAGAGATCATTGTAGCTGGGGAAGCAGAAAACATAGCAGGAGGAAGAAAGTGTGGAGCCCAGGGTTAGCAGTATAGGTTGGCTGTGAGTCTTCATTCCTTAACATATGATTTGGGACAATGAAAAAGTTTCAGAATCTCTCTAAACCTTGATTTTCTCATTTAAAATATGAATAACTATAGCGCACCCCGCCCCCTCAGTGGTTGTAGGTGGGATGAGGTGACATAGGTGAGGCAGGGAGCCCAAGGCTGGGTGTTTAGTATGTGCTCAGTACATACTAGCCCACGGTTAGATGGTGGAGCAATGGAGTCGGGACGAAGTGGCTGTGCACGACCCAGTGACTGTGCTTAGACATGGAGAGTAAAGGCACGTGTCACCATATCCATCTGTGTGTGTATCCTTTATCTAAGAGTGACATGACTCTTTGGAGTGACATTTTGAATCAGTCCCCACTGGTTTCTGAATAATGAAGCAGCCCAATAGAAAGGTTGTCTCTTAAGACCACATCACTGTCATGTGACAGGTGGTTACAGTGAATTAAATTAGATGATGCTGATGGCTTGTCTCAACTCCAGAGATGCTAAGCGTTCAGTGCTGCATAAACCAGCCTCAACAACAGTTTAACCTACTACTTCGCTTCAGCTTCCCATCCTCCATCTCTCTCTTCCTTTATTTCCCTTTATTTTTTCCTACCCCTTCTCTGTCTCTCCTTTGGATTTCTCCTTGAGGGATCTACCTGGCTGAATTGTGAATCCAAACATGTATAGTGGAAACACAGATAAAAATCCTGTTAGAGGTGAGACTGCAAGGAAAGTACAGCAGATATGCAGAATTATCAAGAGAGTAAAGAAGGAAGAGTAATATATCTCCATATATCAGATCTCTAGAGAGTCATATCGGCTAAAGAAACCCACTGCCGTATAAATAAAAAGGACTTAATGAGTACAATCTAAAAGCCCTCGTGTCTCCAGCATTAAGTATATTTTTCAAGAATTGGCTAACAGTCTGACCCCATCCTATGCAACTATAGAAAATCTAGCATTTTTTTCTCCCAAGTTCCTTGCAAGCAGTTCTACAAATCCTCTAGGAATGATAATACATGCTGTTCAAATCCATCCTGTCTCCTGTGTCCCATGGCTCTGTGCTCTCTTCCCTGGGGACTGCCTCTCTCTGCATGCTGGACCCCCCACCTCCAATATGTCTCATTTCACCTAAAGCATCCTTTCCCCATAAGCATGGCTGAAACCAGGATATGGTGATTAATGAAACTTCACTAAAGACCCAGGTATAATATGTAGGAATTTAAATGCAGAAATGGCAACCTTCAACCTTTCTGATTGGTTATTAAATATCACTGATCCTGGGGTCCACTGACCCCAGTCGGAAGGGTACAAAGCTAGACCTCTCTCTACCTTGACCTGTCACATTTTCCCAGATGTATACATACTGCTCCCTTTTTTCCTTTGGCCCTGCCCATGGTGGCTGAAAGACAGAAGAAACAAATCTAAAAAATCTAAATAATTTATGTTCTACTCAGTCACCAAAGAAGGCAGATCTTCGGTCCCTCATACACTGACCTCTGCATTCTAGTACAGGCTCTCAGCTTGGCTTTTTTTTTTTTAAGATGTTTTCAGTGGCATGCTTTTCTCCCCAAACAGGAGAAGTATGACCTTTAACATCAAGGTTAAGACTCACACAAAGACTTAATACAAGTTGACATTTAATTCCTTTTTTTTTTAAAGACATCTGAGATTTGTTCCCAAGTTGGGCTCAAGGTCCAAGTAACTGGTATTTCTAATGCAAACTCAACCAGTGGGAAGCTTTTCTCAGGTCCAGTGTGTTGGCGAGAGGCAGCAGAGATGAGAACTGAGTAGATCTTTCTATTGCTTTCAGAACAAAACTCTGGCAATCTCTGATTTATTTTTCCAAAAATATGACACTGCAACCCTACTTTTTTCTTCTTGGGAGGGGATAATGCAACCTTAATAAGAAATCAAGAGATTACATTAAGTAGATTTTACTGACTCTTTCCTGACGTTCATTAGTTACTTCATACAGTTTGGGGAAATAAACAAGATTTGAAGAGATAGAGAACCTTCGCACATGCACATGCCTCAGCCAGATGCTGTGCTGCCCTGACGGTCATGCCATTCAACTGATCGAGGGTTTCTCACACAAAGTACTTCAAATGTTTTACAGTGAGAGACATAAGAAATTAAATGAAGGTGATTGACAAATTGGGAATAGTTTCTGCTGCAAACAAACAAACAAACAAAAAAAACAAAGCAATTTGTAGAAAGGAAGAGGAAAAAAAAGACTAAACAAGAGGCAGGTTTGGAATGCTTTCCTGGTATAAATTTGCTCATAACAGTATTTAGGGGAGATGAAAGGGAAAATGTCTAAAAATGTCAAGACAAATATCTATGATACCTACATGGCTTGGGTGAGATTGAAAGTGATCAGAATATGACTTCACAAAGTAAAATAAAGATTAGAAGGTGCTTTGAGAAAGGTAATAATGGAGTAGGAACATGAAATATGCACATGAAAATGACTTTCAAAAAGCCAAGTCAGTAAAAATACCCAGTGAAGAATCTGCACAGGTCAGATTAGAGTCCTGGTTGGTCTTTTAGGACAAAAATTCAACTGGGACAGGGACTCACACCAAAGCCAAGCCATGTACGATAAGCCAAAGCGGAAACTGGGAATCTATGTCATTCATCAGCCAGGACGCAAAAAGAAACCTTAAGATAAGACCTCTAAGGTAAGATAAATAATTGCTGAGTTTGGGGAGGCATAAAACCCACTCATTAGGTAAAAAGGCAGATCTTTTCGAAGTCTGTAAGCACTCACCTGGTCTTGCTACTGCAAGGCATTTCAGGGTTGAAAGCAGAAGGCAGATGCTACTAGATACACCTCCCCTTTGCTCTATTTACTGGGAAAAGGCTGTTCTCCACTGTAATGCAAGTATACTGGGCAAATTTCAAATACAGCACTGGGCCCTTTTTACTCATCTCTCATCTTCACAGCCATCTTGCCTGTGTTTTACAGCTGAGGACTCAGACAGAACAAGTAACCACCTGGATCCATCTAGGCTAGTGACTGGTTCAGCTGGGAACAATTAGGAGATTGCTGGAGGCCTCAGTTAACACTTGTAGCTAATAAGATAGCAGGACTTCCTTTTCTGCAACTGGCATTTGGTTACTGAATTTACCTGGGGATAATATGCCATGGAAAATGCAGGAATGTGAAAGAAGACTTCAGTCAAGCTGTGTTTCTGTCACATATAATTTATGCAATTTTGGAGAAGTTATTTAACCTTTCTGAGCTTCCTTTTCCTTATCTGCAAAATGAGTTTTACTTAGTTAGAATGGCATGAAGGTTAAATTTTGCAGTATGGGTGAAAATCCTTTGACTCAGATTACCAGTTCTGTTTGTAGTTATCCTAAATGGTGGGACTTGGCCGATAGTAGTACATCTTTGTTCTCCTTTTGTTCTAAATCTAATGACTCTCCAGTTAACATGTGTCTCAGTCAAGATGTAGAGATAAGAGTGTTCAAGCTAACAGTAGTGAGAACTAGAAACTGACTCACGGTCACTTAATATAGTGAGCTCTACTGTAACGATCCTGGGTATCTCAGAAAATTTAAGGTGGGGCTTCCCCAATAGCTCAGCAGTAAGGAATTTGCCTGCAGTGCAGAAGACACAAGTTCAATCGCTGGGTCAGGAAGGTCCCCTGAAGGAGGGCATGGCAACCCACTCCAGTATGCTTGTTTGGAGAATCCCATTGATAGAGGAGCCTGGCAGGCTACAGTCCATGGCGTGGCAAAAAGTGAGATACAACTGAAGCGACTGAGCAGAGACAGACATGCACATCTCATGAGGACAGCTGTCAAGAACCCAGGACTTTTCTCTCTCTTTTTTCCTTTCCTTCAATATGCATATCTTCTAAACCAAAAAGGTTGGTTTTGGCTCCAGGGACCATATTTGTGGAAGTCAATTTTTCCACAGACTCTGGTAGAAGGGATAGTTTGGGGATGATTCAAGCACATTACATTGACTGTTCACTTTATTCCTATTATTACATGAGCTCCACCTCAGATCATCTGAAGGCATCAGATCTAACAGGAGGTTGGGGCCCCTGTTAGACATCTGCTTACTTCTTTCCTCTAAGAAGACAACTTTTCTGTCCACTCATCCACACGTACATAGCTGTCCCTGAAGGCACTGCCGAAAACCCTTGCGATCAATGTGACTTTCCATTTTGGCTATCCTAGAGGAACTGCATCCATCCCTGTGTTCTTAATTCCCCTTTCCCAAGAGAAAGCATGTAATGGACTCAGGTTAGTTCAGGCGTGGACCTCAGTCCTCAGTCACCTGTAGATAGAGACTGTGAGTCAGAGGTATCTTAGGCTGACTTTTCTGATTGTAATGATACATTTTTTACAAGAAGTAAGATTGCCATCTCTAGGTGCTCGCCATGCCTTTCTTGAAAGATATCAATACGATTTTTAATATTTGGTACCTCTGTATGGGCTTTCCTGGTGGCTTAGCTGGTAAAGAATCCGCCTGCAATGTACGAGACCTGGGTTCAGGTCCTGGGTTGGGAAGATCCCCTGGAGAAGGGAAAGCCTACCCACTCCAGTATTCTGGCTATAGTATTCCACTATACCTCTGTATAGCCAAATAGCCTTTGAGAGTCAAGAATAAAGAGTAGGGAAGGGTTAGTGACTTTTCCCAATATTACTCAGATATAATTAGATCTAATTAGGGTTAGATATAATTATATCTAAAAATTAGATCTAATTATATCTAGGGTTAGATGAGTTAGGCCCTTGACAAGAGACCTAACATCATTAGAAGACACAAGAAGATTTCAGAACAACAGATGTTATCCTTTTACTGTACATTACAGGTTCCCTCCATGCTTCACAAACATATCCTCTCTCCTCTCAAGTAATTTCCACAGCAATAATCTTCTATTATACTGAAGTTTTTCTTTTGGATTTTTGGAGCTTCATAAACAATAGAGCTCAAAAGACAAAAATGTGGTTTCACTATTTCTTCTGACACCTGCAGGGAAATCACTGCCCTGGCATTGATTTAATCAACCTAGAGCATTAAACCCTTAACATTTAAAATAGATAAGTGAATGATTCTTTAAGGGTCATAAAATTCCTTTGTCTTTATTGGCAAATCCATTATTTAAAATAAGACAATCACTACAGTGTTTAAAAGTTGAGTTCTGCTCCAGGACATGGGCTTCTTGCCAGGACTGAGCAAAGTGCAATAACTTAGAAAAGGCTAATAACTGTGAAATGATATTACATTATTTGGACACTTTTCTGAAAGAGACTAATAGCAGTGACTTTTTTTTGTGTGTGTGTGTGTGAACTGCCCGTCTACAGAAGTGGATGGAACTGAATTTGTGTCCATCAGTAATTCTATGAGATAGCAGACCTCAGTCAGGTGCCCTGGGATAAGGTTCATCACAATCTGCAGGCTCTTGAAATAGTCCCCTACTCCACCCACCCCCTGCCACCAAAAAAAAAAAAAAAACTACTAACAACTCTTTCCCATCCCACCACTTTTTTTTTTGCAGAAACCCACACTCTTACGCACTTGAAACGATTGAGACTGATGGGGCTGGGGCTGATTTTTTGAAATTGTTTAGAGAAATAAAGTTTGGGCTACCATTCTGAAGAATAAAGCTAAGAATGAGCATGTGGGTCAACAACTCAATCCCATTCTCTCTGAAAACTGCTTGTTCTGATCCTCTGACCAAATCTGTCTGGGTCAGGAGAGAAAACCAGAGCAAGCTGGGCCATCATGTCCTCTATCTTGAAAGAGTTTGGAATTACTATTCAAGATATCATTTAGATGCTTTTAGTATCTGAACTCAGAGGATATTTAAATTTGGCAGCTATGGGGTAGTCCTTTTAAATTATGTTCATAGAACAGCAGATAGTGTGAGGTGGAGAGAGACAAGAAGGAGACAGAAATACAGAAAGAGAAAGTATTTACGTGTGAGTTAGTTTAAATAGGTTTCTATTACTTCTAGCCAAAATGAAGATTATGGCATCTGGTCCCATCACTTCNGGAGAAATATCAATCACCTCAGATATGCAGATGACACCACCCTTATGGCAGAAAGTGAAGAGGAACTAAAGAGCCTCTTGATGAAAGTGAAAGAGGAGAGTGAAAAAGTTGGCTTAAAGCTCAACATTCAGAAAACGAAGATTATGGCATCTGGTCCCATCACTTCATGGGAAATAGATGGGGAAACAGTGGAAACAGTGTCAGACTTCATTTTTTTGGGCTCCAAAATCACTGCAGATGGTGATTACAGCCATGAAATTAAAAGATGCTTACTCCTTGGAAGAAAAGTTCTGACCAACCTAGATAGCATACTGAAAAGCAGAGACATTACTTTGCCAACAAAGGTCCATCTAGTCAAGGGTACAGTTTTTCCAGTGGTCATGTATGGATGTGAGAGTTGGAGTGTGAAGAAAGCTGAGCGCCGAAGAATTGATGCTTTTGAACTGTGGTGTAGGAGAAGACTCCCGAGAGTCCCTTGGACTGCAAAGAGATCCAACCAGTCCATTCTGAAGGAGATCGGCCCTGGGATTTCTTTGGAGGGACTGATGCTGAAGCTGAAACTCCAGTACTTTGGCCACCTCATGCGAAGTGTTGACTCACTGGAAAAGACTCTGATGCTGGGAGGGATTGGGGGCAGGAGAAGAAGGGGATGACCGAGGATGAGATGGCTGGATGGCATCACTGACTTGATGGGCATGAGTCTGAGTGAACTCTGGGAGTTGGTGATGGATAGGAAGGCCTGGCGTGCTGTGATTCATAGGGTCACAGAGTCAGACATGACTGAGCGACTGAACTGAAAGTAACTTTGGGTAAGATGGTGGACAGCAAGTGTATAAGCCAGTGAAAATGGAAGAAAATAAAAAAGAGAGTTAGAGAGTTTGTTGAAAAGACTTTTTACAAGATTTCAAGATTTTGATGGCAGTTTAGTCACTAAGTCATGTCTTGTGACACCATGCACTATAGCCTGCCAGGCTTCTCTCTCAATACGATTTTCCAAGCAAAAATACTGGAGTGGGCTGCTATTTCTTTCTCCAGAGGATCTTCCCGGCCCAGGGATCAAACCCAGGTCTCGTACACTGCAGGCAGATTCTTTACTGACTGAGCTACCAGGGTATTTACATTTATTTGTTGTGATGAACAAGGCTTAAAAATTCCCCTTTTAGAAGACAGAAAGTTAAATGAGATAATTCTTTGGGTTTCCTTTTACTGATATGATCCTAGTCAAGATATTAACTTGGGGGTATAGCATTCTTAAACTAACTTAAAAATTTCTTTTGAAAACAATACTTGAGTAGAGAAGACCTTTTCCTTGGCATCGGCAACCACTGCAAGTTAGAATGAAAGAAACTGTCTCAAAACAGAGCCTACACTCTTAACCCAAGCAACTATGACCCTGGGAAGGTATTCAGTTCACACAGTGTGACTGCTTTTGCTTGAATGCTTATTTTCCTTAATAAGTATAAGGAGATCTTCTGGCATATCTACTACTTATTAAAAGAATACACAGTATCTTAAGAGTGTGCATTGGGGCAGCCATTAAGATGGAGCCACTGTTCCTAAATCACAAATAGAAGGAACAGTAATGGCTGTTGTCGTTTCTCAGGCAAAATTAGACAGTTCTCAGGTAGAGAGATAAAAAATCAAAAGCTTCTCAATACCAAAATGGAGGAATGGTGTAATGGGGTAGGCTATTGTTTCCAGGGATTTTTTTTTTTTTTTTTTTGGGAGGAGAAAGTTGATAAAAATGTTTTAAAATTAGATAGTGGTGATGGTTGTTGTTCATTCTGAATTTGCAAAAATCTCTAAGTCGTATACTTCAAAAGTGTGAATTTTAGAGTAATCGAATTGTATTTCAATACAGCTTTAAAAAATAAATGCAATAACTTCACAAAATGGCATAAATAATGGAAAATGTCACTGATGATGACACAATAAAGATTTACTAGAATGTTAAAATGAGATCATCTTTTTTAGGCTATAGGCAAAACCTTTTATAATAACTCAATTTGACCTGAAATTTGTCCCACACTTCTCTAGGCTCCTGAGACAGCTTTTGGAACCCTGAAGGAGAAGATCTCAGCTTAATCCTTCATGAAATAATTTCAGGACATCTAGTCTCCCTGCAGTCAATATCCAACATTTGTTGTTGGAGTTCAGTTGCTTTGTCACGTCCTACCCTTTGCGACCCCATGGATTACAGCACACCGGGTTTCCCTGTCCTTCAATGTGTCCCAGATTTTGCTCAGACTCATGCCCATTGACTTGGTGATGCTATCTAACCATTTCATCCTCTGCAACCCTCTTCTCCTTCTCCAACATGCAATGAGGTGAATGGGGCACCAAACGTGAGCAGGGGAGAAATGCCTAATGGATTAAGTAACATATGAGGAAAAGAAACTTGATTCCTCTATGTCTTCCTGTAAAAATATTTCTGAGGTCCTCGGAGAAGACATTAATATGATGGTGGTTTAGTTTCCCCAGTGATTATCCAAAAAAAAAAAAAAGATTGATTTCTTTGTTTGATAGGGTAATCACAGCTAAGTTCTCTATAGCCACTTTTTCCTAAGAATTCTTGAGTGGAGGAGGAACGTTTCTATGTTAATTGAGCTATGTTCTGTGCAAACTAAGACTTTATCTCAGGTGGGACCTGGAGGATTCTCAGAGGGTCTCCTGGGAAACCTAAACTTGTAACTGTTTTATTTAGCTCCTTAAAATCTCACAGAGGGGACAGTACATTAATGTCATAGTATTCAACACAGCACATGTTATCACTGAATATTGTGTACATGCAACAAAAAACCCAGGAAATAAATTGAGATGTTATATGCTAATCAACTTAGGCAAAATTCAGACTTAAATAGAAGTAGGGAAAACCACTACACCATTCAGGTATGACCTAAATCAAATCCCTTATGATTGTACAGTGGAAGTGACAAATAGGTTCAAGGGATTAGATCTGATAGAATGCCTGAAGAACTATGAACGGAGCTTTGTAACACTGTACAGGAGGCAGTGATCAAGACCATCCCCAAGTAAAAGAAATGTAAAAAGCAAAATGGTTGTCTGAGGAGGCCTTACAAATAGCTGAGAAAATAAGAGAAACTAAAGGCAAAGAAGCAAAGGAAAGGTTTACCCATCTGAATGCAGAGCTCCAAAGAATAGCAAGGAAAGATAAGAAAGCCTTCCTCAGTGATCAATGCAAAGAAATAGAGGAAAACAATAGAATGGGAAAGACTAGAGATCTCTTCAAGAAAACTAGGGACACCAAGGGAGCATTTCATGCAAAGATGGGTTCAATAATGGATAGAAATGGTATGGACCTAACAGAAGCAGAAGATATTAAGAAATGGTAAGAATACACAGCAGAATTATACAAAACAGATCTTAATGACTCAGATAGCTACAATGGTATGATTAGTGACCTAGAGCAGACAGCCTGGAATGGGAAGTCAAGTGGGCCTTAGGAAGCATCACTATGAACAAAGCTAGTGGAGGTGACGGAATTCCAGTTGAGCTATTTCAAATCCTAAAAGATGATGTTGTGAAAGTGTGGCAGTCAATATGCCAATAAATTTGGAAAACTCAGAAGTGGCCACAGGACTGGAAAAGGTCAGTTTTCACTCCAATCCCAAAGAAAGGATGCCAATGCAATGCCAAAGAATGTTCAAACTACTGCACAGTTGCACTCATCTCACATGCTAGGAAGGTAATGTTCAAAATTCTCCAAGCTTAGGCTTCAATAGTATATGAACTGAGAACTTCCAGATGTTCAAGCTGGATTTAAAAAAGGCAGAGGAACCAGAGATCAAATTGCCAATATCTGTTGGATCATAGAAAAAGCAAGAGAGTTCCAGAAAAACATTTTCTTCTGCTTTATTGACAATGCCAAAGCCTTTGACTGTGTGGATCACAACAAAATGTGGAAAATTCTTCAAGAGATGGGAATACCTTACCTGTCTCCTGAGAAATCTTAATGCAGGTCTGGAAGCAACAGTTAGAACTGGACATGGAACAATTAGGGTTCAGTTTTGCCAGATGAAAAATGTCCTGGAGATTAGGGGCACAACAATGTGAATGTAATTATTGCTACTGAACTGCACATTTGATAGAATATATTAGGGATACTTAGTTAACTAACATAGTGTGTGTTGAAAATGAAGAATCATTTTGCAAAGAAACAATCACTTGCTTAATAATTTTGGATTTCTACACAATTATTTAGTACAACTTTTATTTTAGGTTTAAAAAAAATCCATTTATTTTAACATGAGATGTTAGAAAAATATATTAAAAAAAAAACTAGAATTATTCTCTCTCTTTAAGAATAGACAAGGAACAATGGGCTGTTTCCAAACTGGAATGGAGTACGTCAAGTTTGTATATTGTCACCTTGCTTATTTAACTTATATGCAGAGTACATCATGCGAAATACTGGACTGAATGAAGCACAAGCTGGAATCAAGATTGCAGGGGGAAATATCAATAACCTCAGATATGCAGATGACACCATCTTTTATGGCAGAAAGTGAAAGAAGAGAGTGAAAAAGCTGGCTTAAAACTCAATATTCAAAAAACTAAGATCATGGCATCTGGTCCTATCACTTCATGGCAAATACATGGGGAAACAATGGAAACAGTGACAGACTTTGTTTTCTTGGGCTCCAAAATCACCTCAAATGGTGATTGAAGCCATGAAATTAAAAGATGCTTGCTGCTTGGAAGAAAAACTATCTCAAATCTAGACCATGTAATAAAAAGCAGAGATATTACTTTGCTGACAAAGGTCCATCTAGTCAAAATTATGGTTTTTTCCAGTAGTCATGTATGGATATGAGTATTGGACCATAAAGAAAGCTCAGCGCTGAAGAACTGATGCTTTTGAACTGTGGTGTTGGAGAAGACTTGAGAGTCCCTTGGACTGCAAGGAGACCCAACCAGTCCATCCTAAAGGAAATTGGTTCTGAATATTCAGTAGAAGGACTGATGCTGAATCTGAAGTTCCAATATTTTGGCCACCTGCTGTGAAGAAGTGACTAATTGGAAAGGACTCTGATGCTGGGAAAGATTGAAGGCAGGAGAAGGGAATGACAGAGGATGAGATGGTTGGATGTATCACCAACTCAATGGACATGAGTTGAGCAAGTTCTGGGAGTTGGTGATGGACAGGGAAGCCTGGTGTGCTGCAGTCCATGAGGTCACACAATTGGATTCGACTGAGTGACTGAATTGAGTGACTGAACTGACTGACAAATCAACTGAGGAGCTCTAGTAGATAATTTTTAACAATTTAAAATTATGCCAATCCCTGATTAACATACATGCAAAAATCCTCAACAAAATATTAGCAAACTAGTTTCATGATATATTAAAAGGATCATACATCACGATCAAGTGGGGTATATTCCAGGGATAGAAAGATGGTTCAACAACCTCAAATCAATTAATTTCATATATCACACTAATAAAGATTATATGATCATCTCAACAGATGTAAGAAAAATTGACAAAATTCAACATTCTTTTATGATAAGAACTCTCAACAAACTGGGTATAAAGGAAGCATGCTGCTGCTGCTGCTGCTGGGTCGCTTCAGTTGTGTCCAACTCTGTGTGATCCCATAGACGGCAGCCCACCAGGCTCCCCTGTCCCTGGGATTCTCCAGGCAATAACACTGGAATGGGTTGCCATTTTCTTCTCCAATGCATGAAGGTGAAAAGAGAAAGTGAAGTCGCTCAGTCGTGTCTGACTCTTAGCGACACCATGGACTGTAGCCTACCAGGCTCCTTCGTCCATGGGATTTTCCAGGCAAGAATACTGGAGTGGGGTGCCATTGCCTTCTCTGAAAGGAAGCATACCCCAATATAATAAAAGCCATATGTGACAAGCCCACGGTTGACATCACACTCAACAGTGAAATAGCTGAAAGCTTTTCCTCTGAGACAAAGATGCCCATGCTCACCACTTTCATTAAACATTATAAGGAAGTTGTAGCCAGAGAAATTAGTCAAGAAAAAGAATAAAATACATCTGAATTAAAAATGAAGAAGTAAAATTGTCTCTTTTTGCAGATGACATAATATTTTGTATAGAAAACTAATGACTCTACCAAAAAAAGTTAGAACTAATAGATGATTTCAATAAAGTTGAAGAATATAAACTCAGTATACAAAAATCAGTTGCATTTCCATACACCCAACAATGAACTATTAGAATGAGGAATAAGGAAACAATCTTAATTACAATAACATCAAAAAGAATAAAACACTTAGGAATGAATTTAACCAAGGAGGTGAAAGATCTGTACACTGAAATCCATAATATGCTGATGAAATAAACTGAAGAAGAGACAAATAAAAATATTTCATGTTTATGGACTGGAAGAATTAATATTATAAAATATCCATCCTAACCAAAGTGATCTACAGTTTAAATGTGATTCCAATGTCATTTTTCACAAAAATAGAACAATTTAAAATTTGTATGGAACTAGAAGACTCCAACTGGCCAAAGCAATTTTGAGAAAGAAGAACAAAAGTGAAGGCATTTCACTTTCTGACTGCAACCTTTATTATAAAGCTATAGTAACCAAAACAGTCAAACAAGGGGAACATTTTCCTATCCATGTTACAGATGAGGAAACTGAGACCAAGCAGAGAAAATGACTTGATGCCAAGAAACTATTTAAGGTGTTTATTCATTAAACATCTGCCTATATTTCAGGAAAGCAGAGACTTCTTTTTAGTTCATCCTTGCATCTCTAGTATCTAATACAGTATCTAGCATATATGCACTCCCTAAATTATGAAGCAGGAAAATAGAAAGGGAAGAATGAAAATTAAGATTGAAACCCAGGTCTACCTAATTTCAAAAGTTGCTCTTTGTTGCAGTCCAAATCCCTCTGAGGAATATTGGCTAGATACCAGTGACCTACAAGGTCACTTCTGATTGGAGGAGTTTCAAGAATAAAGGGAGTGGAAGCAGGAGGAGAGAAGCGGACTGGAAGCTTGTCTCTCGGCTTGGTAGCCAAAGAAACTGCACAGTATGTTCAACGGAGGAGGTCCAACTACAGGGTGAATTATTTTTTGAGTTTAGAAGAAGACAAATTTCATCCAGATTGTAGATGGGCTTTATAGCAAATTCCTAAATTCATTCCATTCAATGAATGGGTTGAGGCTTCTTTCTTGAGGATTCCATCCTAAAGGCAGTGGATACATGTAAAAGCTGTCTCTTCTGGACCCACGTGATGCCAAACTGTTGCTTGTAAACCCATTTCTCCATCTTGTTTTTTTCTCTTTTTTTTTTTGGTAGCTTCTCACTGCTGCTGAGGCCAGATGCTCACACAATATGTTTGTAACAGCATTTCCTGGCAGGCTCTTTCTCAGAAAGCCAGTCTTGTTTTTGGCCTTTCCAAGTGACTGTATGCTCTAAGCTCACCCAGGGTGCTGAATCAGGAGAATACCTATACCTGGAGATAAGCAACTGCCAGGGTCAGGTCAAAATTAGTGAGATAAAAAGCAGACTCCTGACATTCATTGTTTCATATCAACACAAGAACGACAATAGCAGCAGCAGTAACAACATCTCAGAACATTTACTTAAAAGGCTTAAAAACAGCAAAACAGTGCTGAAGACTACCTGGGTAGCTGGCAGAATCAAAGTACGTGGGAGGATGCAGTCCTTTCCAGTTTTTTCTCACCCAGCCTCTAAGACCCATGAAATTAGACTCTATGTGGGTCAAGTCAAATCAGCTCAATCACAAGAGAGGGATATCTTGACCCATGTAACTGAAAAATCCTGGGTTTTATAAACAGTCTCAATGGTAAACTCTTCCTCTTCCTCCCCCCCCCAACCCCTCTTTTCTCAGCTTGAGGGAAAGAAAAATAAAAGAGATCTTTCAAGTGTGTATGTTATTGTTCTTCAGCGGCTAAAAGTCATATCTGACTCTTTGCAACCCCTGGACTGCAGCATGCCAGGCTTCCTTGTCCCTCTCCATCTCCCGAAGCGTGTTCTAACTCATATCCATTGAGTTGGTGATGCCATGTAACCATCTCATTGTCTGTAGTCCAGTTCTCCTGCCCTCAATCTTTTCCAGCATTAGGGTCTTTTCCAATGAGTTGGCTCTTCGAACAGGGGGCCAAAGTACTGGAACTTCAGCTTCAGCATCAGTCCTTCCAAAGGTATTCAGGATTGATTTCCTTTAGGATTGACTGGCTTTGTATTGTTCTCCTTCCTTTCCAAGGGACTCTCAAGAATCTCCAGCACCACAGTTCCGAGATCATCAATTCTCTGGCATTCAGCCTTCTTTATGGTCCAACTCTCACATCAGTACATGACTACTGGAAAAACCATAGCTTTGACTATATGGACCTTTTTTTTAGCAAAGTGATTTCTCTGCTTTTTAAAACACGGTCTAGATTTCTCATAGCTTTCCTTCCAAGGAGCAAGTGCCCTTTAATTTCATGGCTGCAATCACTGTCCACAGTGACTTTGGAGCCCAAGAAAATAAAGTCTGCCACTCTTTCCATTTTTCCCCCATCTACAAGTGCATACGAGTCTCTCCAAGAGGACTTCACATGGCCTGAGGGTGACATGCCTTCCCCAGTGCAAATCACTGAGGTGAAGAGGACTGGCTGACTGCTTCACAAAGCCCAGTCCAGAAGAATGTGGGCACCTTGATTGATAGTCCCACACAGACACAAGGAATAGGGCTTCTGATGGGCTTATCCAGTTGCTTCTTTAAATTCAGAAAGCCAAGGAGTTGAGTTGGGGTTCACAGCTTCAGATGAACAGGACAAGCACTTCAGATCTTCTATCTAGTACCAGGGCTCAATCTTCTTAGAATATTTTCATTTTTCTCTTTAATGTAAAACAAGGTTTTCCCTTGCATTCTCCTGTGCTTGTTACAGCAGAAATGGGAGCATATTTCTTCTTGGTTCATCTCCTCCAAGGGCCTACTCATTAGAATTAGTGGCTTCCTTTTTTTTTTTTTTATTGGATTAACTGATTTATTTATCCCAGGGAAAGGAAGGAAGTTTTAGTAACACAAAAAACTAAAACTACTGGAGACTGAAAGTATGCTTCTCCTGTTTCTTATCACATTATTTGAGATGAGGAAAAAGAATTGATATCTATTCTTATTTTTTTTTAATCTTTCAGGTCAATAAAACCATAAGTAGAATATTCAGATAGTCCTATATTAAATAAATTTACCAATTATAAAATCCAGCCACTCCATGTTCTGACACATTCTTTGGCACTGGTCATTGTCTGTATTTTTGCTTAATAATTGCCTATCTTGGACTTTATTGAATATATCTACAAAATACTAGGAACTTTAAAACTATTTACAAATTTATAAAGAAGAATAAGTATTAGCCTGAATGTGTAGATAATGAGACTGAAGATGAGAATACTTAAATTCTTCAAGCAAGGCTACAAAGCTAATAAGAAGAGGAGCTGAGATTCACAGCAAGATCTGTCTGGCTCCAAGCCCATCCACCCGTCTCTCAGGACGGCATATTGTTTATGCATGAGACACCATGTTCTTTATCATTTGTTCAAAGATGTCTTTCAGTTGACTAGCTCTTATCAAAATAGCTAAGTGAAGGCTCTCTTAAATAAGGAATGCTGTTTTTTGGTGAGACTGGGGAATACCATTCATCCAAACCTTCTGGATCATTAATAGTTAATTTGTTTCTACATCCTGACTCTCACATAGTTTTTTTCCTTTTGCTAACTCTCCTCAGATTAGTAAGTGAGTTTAAATGGTCAGTGCATAAACACCACAACAAAATCTTTAAGAAGGTGAAATCAAATTTGAGTCCACCCTAATGCCTCCCCCGAAAAGGAAGAGAGGCAATAATTATCATAGGGAAGAGTTTGCAATAGCAAAACCTTTGGGAGCTTGTTAAAAAAAAATGGAACTGCTTTAAGTTTCAATCACTGAGCCTATGTTTTGGTAGATCTAGAATAGGACCAGCCAGATATAAGCATTTCACTTGCAGGCACACAACTGGGAAAATCTTGGTGCAGCAACTCAAAAACAAACTTGATGTTTGTTATATGTGGTCTCATCCTTCATGCCCCATTGCTAGATCAAAGTCTAGTGATTATGACCTCAGATAGTAACAGATAGGGAACCCTGTCATGCTGCAGTTCATGGGGTCTCAAAGAGTTGGACATGACTTAGTGACTGAACAACAATGATATTAGAAAGGACACATTGTAATGATAGAAGACTGGACTAACTGCCAGGAATCCTGGGTTTGAATCCTCTCTTGGTCTTAGTTTTCTGCTTTGATAAAAACTCAATAAGCACATTTGGAAAAGTTAAAATTAAACAATACAAATGCAGAGGTTTTTTTGAAGGATTTCTGAGATGCAGCTTCTAGAGTTGAAGAACTGACAAAGGGGCTCTGAATATGACTTCTATTCTACATTAAGACAACATTTGTGAATATTGCAACTTATTTCCCTCAAGGATCAAATAGAGTTCTGAGGCTTATATGAGTTTCTTCTGAAAGAATTTTCAGTAACCTAAGTCTATTTCCCCAGCTTCTTCTATTATTCAAAAACCCTAGATGGGAATTTAAGTGTCCTAAATCTATGTACCTATAATATGTACGTAATAATCATTGATAGAAGAACAACAAAGAACACTCTTTGACAAAGCTAGGCATACTGCATTCAGGTCATTCACTAGCAAGAGAATAAAAGCAAATAAATGATGTAGAGGTAAACAGAAATAATATGTCTTCTTACATTCTTCAGGAAAGGTTATTTGTGAGTCTTGTTTCCACTGTAAGCTGCTTGTCATTTCACTGAATTCAATTCTATTTAACCTGATAGCCCAGAATTGTGTGTATTTTCAAACTTGCCATTTCCACACAGCTCATAAAAGAAGTAAAAAAGGCCGACAGACATATGGAAATACTTGATCTCACTAACCACTGGAGAAATGTAAAAGAAAATGTTTTGTTTTTTTTTTTCATGAAAAACAAATTGGAAAATACTTTAAGATAAGCAAAAATTATAACAGTGTTGGGGAAAATTGGGAAAACAGATACTCTCATTTTGCGCTGATAAGAAACACTATGTAATGAGATGTATAAAATTCTCAAGAGTCCATATAATTTGACTTAGCAATTCCCTTTAGAGTATAACACATAAGAGTAAGCATGAACTTGTCCAAGATCTTCCACAGGCTGTGGTGTGACTAGTTAAGAAGCTCGTCACTACAGAAAACTTTATGGAAAGGCTTCACAGAAAGTGACCCAGGTGAAGCACTGAAAGAAATCAGTCCTGGGTGACCAAAAGCTGGAGCCCAGGCCCTTGATCATGCCACGGGGAGGTGGTGGTGGTGGTTTAGTCACTAAGTCATGTATGACTCTTGCAACTCCATGGACTGTAGCCTGCCAGGCTCCTCTGTCCATGGGGCTTCTCCAGGCAAGAATACTGGAGTGGTTGCCATTTCCTTCTCCAGGTGGTCTTCCTGACCCAGGAATTGAACTGATGTCTCCTACATTGCAGGAAAATTCTTTACTGGCTGAGTTGAGAGGGAAGCCCATAGGGAAGAGGGGCTTCCCAAGTCACAAGCATTGATGTGATAAATTCTGTCCTATTGCTTGCTACATTGTTGTTTCTGTTTAGTCCCTAAGTTGTGTCTGACTCTTTGAGACCCCATGGACTATAGCTTGTCAAGCTCCTCTGTCCATGGGATTTCCCAGGCAAGAATACTGGAGAGGGTTGCCATTTCCTTCTCCAGAGGATCTTCCCGACCTGGGGACTGAACCTGCATCTGCCACGTTAACAGATGGATTCTGTACTGCTGAGCCATCAGGGAAGCCCAGTTGCTATATTACACAGCTACAAAATATGATATTCTGAGATTCAGTAGAGAAAGATGATAGAAATATAACTAGTAATGCTATCCCTCTAGACCACAGGTTTCTCGATGGCATGGAAAAGGACAGCGGCTGTTCACCTTCCACTTTGTGGTTCATAGCTGTTTACTGCCAAAGAATACCGGTGTTGAGACTGATAATGGCATTAGTTAATATTATTTACCTGTGTCAGAAATTCCACACTCACTTTTTGCAATCAACTCAGATTTTTTAAAAGGCAAAGATGGGATACTGCGACTGCTAAGTCGCTTCAGTTGTGTCCGACTCTGTGCGACCCCATAGACAGCAGCCCACCGGGCTCCTCTGTCCCTGGGATTCTCCAGGCAAGAATACTGGAGTGGGTTGCCATTTCCTTCTCCAATGCATGAAAGTGAAAAGAGAAAGTGAAGTCGCTCAGTCGTGTCTGACTCTTAGCGACCCCATGGCCTGCAGCCCACCAGGCTCCTCCGTCCTTGGGATTTTCTAGGCAAGAGCACTGGAGTGGGGTGCCATTGTCTTCTCCAAAAGATGGGATAGTATTTTCTAATTGAGCTCTTTTTTGCCTTCACTTATTTATCAGCATTTGTTTTGGTTTCTATTGAATTGGCAAATAATTGGTCAACATCCTCTTAGTAATAAATTACATCTTGTCCAAGTCTTACTTTGAAGCTGAGCCAAAATGTTACTTCTCCAACCCAATCTTAATTCTTTATTATTTATGACATCTTTCACACTGCTTATCTTTCTCTTTTGGTCTTTTAAAAAATCCTTTCCATTGTTTCCATATACTTTGTAACATGCTGAATACCTCACCGACTCGATGGACATGAGTCTGAGTGAACTCCGGGAGTTGGTGATGGACAGGGAGGCCTGACGTGCTGTGATTCATGGGTCGCAGAGTCAGACAAGACTGAATGACTAAACTGAACTGAACTGAATACAACTCTTACAAGAATACAGGTCTCATTATATGAGGAGTAGCCATGTAGACATTGTTACCACCCAGTAATCTTGCCCATCAGGAAAGCCAGGCCTTCACTGTTTCACAATTTGAGCCATTATTTTAGCACCTCTGTTTCTCTTAAATAAATGGAAGGCAAGCTAAAATCAGGCTGGACACCAGAGAGGCTAAAGGGGGCAAAAGAATCTCTCCTTATTTACATAAGCAGATGGATTCTCCTTTCTGGCTTGACATAATGTGAATTGGGTTTCTCTTACTTGCACCTTGAAAAGACTTTAACAGAAATTATGAAAAGCTCTAAAAGAATGATTAAGAAAACAAGCTGTGAAAAGAATGCCTAAGTGTCACAAAGGCTGTACTAATCAGGAGAAAAAAGATAACAGGAATGTGATCTAGGCTGGGATGTAGCAATAAATAACAATGTTAATCATAGCTAGTGTTTACTTAATGCCTATTTTATGTGCTGAATATTCTATGGTAATTAAAAATGTCACCCTCATAAAGAAAGTCATGAGACTGATAATGTTATTTATCATTCCTTGTTCACAAATGAGGATAAGAAAGCAAAGAGTGGTTGGGAAATTTGCCCCAAAACTCATATAACAGGGACAAGGGCTAGGTTTCAGTTCTACTACCTGTGATGTTAAGCCTTGACTTTTTAACTATGACATTTATTTTTACTGAAAATAGAAAACAATAACATTGATCTAGTATTTCCTCTTGCTTTTTAGCTGCTTATGTCTCCCTTTGCCACTGAAGCTGTGGTAATTCCATAGATTTCACCCATTCCATTTGAGTAGCCAAACTTTCTAACCTCTATTTAAAATTTTTTTTTAAATGGACACCTTGGATATTTTCAAGTATTTTTTGCCTTAAATAACAACATAAACATGCTCATTCAATGTTTCTCTACAAAATACTGCCTGGGTTCCTGCCTTGTGAAGGGCATAACACTAGGCACCGAGGATGCACAGAGAATTAGCACTTTTTCACTGTTGCTCTGGTTACTTATACCAAAGATTTTAGTCTTTGGGATAAATGCCTTTCTATGAAAGAAAAATAATAATGGAACTTACAAGAAATAGTCTCATGAGACATGTTGATAGATAGCTTCAGGAAAAATTGTTTTCATTCTAGTGTCTGGAAGTGAGAGGTTATGAGTCATTAAGTATCTATAACAGGATGTTGAATCACAGGGTAAAGAGAAAAAAGTATTAGTTGCTCAATTGTATCGGACTTTTTGCGACCTCATGGATTGTAGCTCACCAGGCTCCTCTGTCCATGGAATTCTCCACAGGAAAGAATACTGGAGTGGGTAGCCATTCCCTTCTCCAGTGTATCTTCCTAAACCAGGAATCAAACCTGGGTTTCCTACGCNGATTCAGTAGAGAAAGATGATAGAAATATAACTAGTAATGCTATCCCTCTAGACCACAGGTTTCTCGATGGCATGGAAAAGGACAGCGGCTGTTCACCTTCCACTTTGTGGTTCATAGCTGTTTACTGCCAAAGAATACCGGTGTTGAGACTGATAATGGCATTAGTTAATATTATTTACCTGTGTCAGAAATTCCACACTCACTTTTTGCAATCAACTCAGATTTTTTAAAAGGCAAAGATGGGATACTGCGACTGCTAAGTCGCTTCAGTTGTGTCCGACTCTGTGCGACCCCATAGACAGCAGCCCACCGGGCTCCTCTGTCCCTGGGATTCTCCAGGCAAGAATACTGGAGTGGGTTGCCATTTCCCTCTCCAATGCATGAAAGTGAAAAGAGAAAGTGAAGTCGCTCAGTCGTGTCTGACTCTTAGCGACCCCATGGCCTGCAGCCCACCAGGCTCCTCCGTCCTTGGGATTTTCTAGGCAAGAGCACTGGAGTGGGGTGCCATTGTCTTCTCCAAAAGATGGGATAGTATTTTCTAATTGAGCTCTTTTTTGCCTTCACTTATTTATCAGCATTTGTTTTGGTTTCTATTGAATTGGCAAATAATTGGTCAACATCCTCTTAGTAATAAATTACATCTTGTCCAAGTCTTACTTTGAAGCTGAGCCAAAATGTTACTTCTCCAACCCAATCTTAATTCTTTATTATTTATGACATCTTTCACACTGCTTATCTTTCTCTTTTGGTCTTTTAAAAAATCCTTTCCATTGTTTCCATATACTTTGTAACATGCTGAATACCTCACCGACTCGATGGACATGAGTCTGAGTGAACTCCGGGAGTTGGTGATGGACAGGGAGGCCTGACGTGCTGTGATTCATGGGTCGCAGAGTCAGACAAGACTGAATGACTAAACTGAACTGAACTGAATACAACTCTTACAAGAATACAGGTCTCATTATATGAGGAGTAGCCATGTAGACATTGTTACCACCCAGTAATCTTGCCCATCAGGAAAGCCAGGCCTTCACTGTTTCACAATTTGAGCCATTATTTTAGCACCTCTGTTTCTCTTAAATAAATGGAAGGCAAGCTAAAATCAGGCTGGACACCAGAGAGGCTAAAGGGGGCAAAAGAATCTCTCCTTATTTACATAAGCAGATGGATTCTCCTTTCTGGCTTGACATAATGTGAATTGGGTTTCTCTTACTTGCACCTTGAAAAGACTTTAACAGAAATTATGAAAAGCTCTAAAAGAATGATTAAGAAAACAAGCTGTGAAAAGAATGCCTAAGTGTCACAAAGGCTGTACTAATCAGGAGAAAAAAGATAACAGGAATGTGATCTAGGCTGGGATGTAGCAATAAATAACAATGTTAATCATAGCTAGTGTTTACTTAATGCCTATTTTATGTGCTGAATATTCTATGGTAATTAAAAATGTCACCCTCATAAAGAAAGTCATGAGACTGATAATGTTATTTATCATTCCTTGTTCACAAATGAGGATAAGAAAGCAAAGAGTGGTTGGGAAATTTGCCCCAAAACTCATATAACAGGGACAAGGGCTAGGTTTCAGTTCTACTACCTGTGATGTTAAGCCTTGACTTTTTAACTATGACATTTATTTTTACTGAAAATAGAAAACAATAACATTGATCTAGTATTTCCTCTTGCTTTTTAGCTGCTTATGTCTCCCTTTGCCACTGAAGCTGTGGTAATTCCATAGATTTCACCCATTCCATTTGAGTAGCCAAACTTTCTAACCTCTATTTAAAATTTTTTTTTAAATGGACACCTTGGATATTTTCAAGTATTTTTTGCCTTAAATAACAACATAAACATGCTCATTCAATGTTTCTCTACAAAATACTGCCTGGGTTCCTGCCTTGTGAAGGGCATAACACTAGGCACCGAGGATGCACAGAGAATTAGCACTTTTTCACTGTTGCTCTGGTTACTTATACCAAAGATTTTAGTCTTTGGGATAAATGCCTTTCTATGAAAGAAAAATAATAATGGAACTTACAAGAAATAGTCTCATGAGACATGTTGATAGATAGCTTCAGGAAAAATTGTTTTCATTCTAGTGTCTGGAAGTGAGAGGTTATGAGTCATTAAGTATCTATAACAGGATGTTGAATCACAGGGTAAAGAGAAAAAAGTATTAGTTGCTCAATTGTATCGGACTTTTTGCGACCTCATGGATTGTAGCTCACCAGGCTCCTCTGTCCATGGAATTCTCCACAGGAAGGAATACTGGAGTGGGTAGCCATTCCCTTCTCCAGTGTATCTTCCTAAACCAGGAATCAAACCTGGGTTTCCTACGCTGCAGAGTCTTTACCATCTGAGCCACTAGGAAAGCAAAAGTTGGCTATCAAATAAAGCCACTTCTTCTGGGAATGTCAGAGAAAAAGAAGCTGGGGTGGTATAAGCAACTAAAAAGTGAGAGGAAATACTAGGTCAATGTTATTGTTTTCTTCAAACGAGATAATGTGACAAAGCAAACTCCCAAATTTCAGTGCCAACCATTTGTTTATTGCTCATGAGCCCATACAAATGAAGACAAGAAATAGGAAGACTGAGATCATGTCTAGATGGCATCATTTTACCGCATGGAGAGAGTCGCCTGTACCTCCACTTTCTAGAATCAGAAAGCTCCATAATAGTTTACTCTTTGCTTATCTGCTGAGTTCATTCTGCTGGGAGAGGGTGTTGATACCAGACCTATTTCTTTTGCTTTTCCTTTTTGCGTTCAGTGACTTTAGGAGCACCCCATTCTTATGGTAGATGGCAGGCCATGCTCTATCTGAAGGCTTTGGGAGAGGACCCTTCTTTTCTTCCTAACTTCTAGTGGTCACTAGCAATTCTTGGCATTTCACAGCTTACAGTATTGTAACTTCCGCTTCTATCCGTGTCTTAACATGACCATCTTCCTGAGTCTCACTGTATACCCATGACTGACTCATGATGATGTATGGCAGAAACCAACACAATATTGTAAAGCAATTATCCTCCAATTAAAAATAAATAACTTATAAAAAAGAGACTAGTCCTTGAATTAGGGCCCATCTTTACCCACTTTGACATCCTCTTGACTTAATTTCATTTCCAAACGTTGTCTTTTTCCACCTCCCAGACTTCACAGTCACTCAGGCCACGCCTTGTGCATGAAGTATATACTCCTTTCTCTGCTAATCATATCCTACTTCATGGCCTAACTCAATATTCTTGCAACCTCCGTTATACCCTAAATTTAGTGTGGGCAGACTTGAAGACTTCCCAATCCACATTTTAAAATACTATTTGGTATTTGATGGGTACTCAGAACAGTTTGTTGAATTTATTTTAATAGAGAAAAAAAATGTTTAGTGATTGTTCTGGTGGAGGATATGCTAAGCTCAACTCTAGGCAAAGAATTTCACTTTGCCATAATGTGCAGGAAACTATGCCCTTCTCTAGGAAAGCAGATTAAAGGGAGATGGCATTGAAATAAAGAGCTCCTATTTAGAATTCTAATAAGTGATGCTATTCAGTGTGATTTTCTGAGATATCTCTAATTGGAGGCATGCCCTATTCAGAGGTGATTAAAGGTATCATTTAGGCAAAAAAATCAAAATTCTCTTTTTGATCACATCTGTAATTATAATGCATTAACAGGACAACTGTAAATACAGAAACCTCATGTGCTTTGACATCAAAATGTAGTTATAAAAGCAATAAAAATGACTCAGCTGCCATGGAAGCTAAAATCATGTTAATTACCTTAGCTTTTCCATGTCTTCAATCCAGTGTCTCAGTGTGTTATAGAAAGAGTGTTTTGTATGGCTAGTTTATGTTTTGGAAGGGGATTCAAAGTCCTTTTATTTTCATATCTGGACCAGCTTCCAAAATTGCCATCATATGTCAGGGTATATCTGAGCTACGCTTAAAAACTTTTGTATCTAGGATAACTTGAATTATCCAGCAATCATTTCTTCAATTCCCCCCCCTCCTCACTTTGTATGTGGTAAAACTGAGGTAACTTCCTTGACTGGGTGATAACCTGATGCTTAACTTCTGACAGGAAATAACTTTCTACTCACGTGCCTCCCAGTGTCAATCAATCTCCTTCAACAACGTCTTTTACCTTGGTTGTTGTATTGTGCTTATTTGCTCAGTTATGTCTGACTCTTTGCAACTCCATGGACTATAGCCTGCCAGGCTCCTCTGTCTATGGGGATTCTCCAGGCAAGATTACTGCAGTGGGTTGCCATGCCCTCCTCCATGGGATCTTCCCAACTCGGGGATCAAACCCAGGTCTCTTGCATTGCAGGTGGATTCTTTACCATCTGACCCACCAGGGAAATCATTTATCTTGGTGATCTTCAGCATGTAAGTGGTCAAAACCCAAGTCAAACTAGCATGGGGCTTTCTGATTCTAGAAAGCAGAGGCACAGGTGTCTCTGTATGACATAATGATGCCATCTAGACATGATCTCAATATTCCCATTTCTTGTCTTCGCTTGTGTTGGCTTAATTCACAGGCAGACTCCTTGTCCTAGAAGGATGGCTGGGAGAAGTTGCCACACTTACGTCCTATCCCATCCTCAGATCTTGCTGAAATAAAGAGGATATCCTACCTGCTACACACAGAAGTCCATGTGGCAAAGCATTGATTGGGCTGACGCAGTCACTCATTTGTCTCTCTCATGAATCACTGCGAACAGGAGGGATAAATGAGTAATTGTTCAGGTCTTGATCAGGTGTTCACTCTGGCGTCTCCAGGACTGTGAGCCCTGGCAGATCACAAGGATTGTGTGTGGAAGAGGGAGGAACCCAAGGTGGAGGTGGGGCAATGGAAGGAGTCTTCCAACTTTGGAAGAAAAATGAGCTTTGAACATTTGGAGTTGGAGATGTCCATTAGACACTCAGTTATATTATACTAATGTCAAGAAAATGCCTGGAGTTTAGGGGGGTAATATGTCTTGATATCTGGTAAAGTGAGCCCCTATGCTTTTATTTTAATTTTTATAGTAGTTATTTTTGCATTTTGCTCTTTGTTATTAAAGATTTCCTTCTTTACTGAAAACAAGCAAACAAACAAAAAAACTTGACCTTGGTTGAGCTATAGGGCAGAGGATATTATGATAGCTAATTTTATGTGTCACCTTGGCTGGGCTATAATACTCAGATATATAATCAAGTATTATTTCAGATGTTTCTGAGAGGGTGAATTTTGTATGAGGTTAAAAACCGCTTGAAACTACCAAGTTGGAGTAAAGCAGATTGCCCTCTCTAAGTAGGTGAATCTCATCCAATTAGTTTCAAGCCTGAATATAAATAAAAGATTGACATCCTTGAATAAGAAGAAATTCTGCCAACAGATGGTCTGTGGACTTGAACTACAATATCAATTCTTTCCAATCTCTAGCCTGAAGGCCTTTCTATTTGAATTGTAACTTCAGCTCCTCCCTGAGTCTCCAGCCTGCTGGTCTACCCTGCAAACTTTGGATGTACCAGCCTCCATAATCACACGAGCAAATCCTTAAAACAAATTTCTCGTTCTCTATACACACATCTCTCTAGAAACCCCTGACTAACATAGCTGAGAAGAGGAGACTGGAGGCAAGAGGTCTCTTCAGGCTCTGCATACGCTGTGTAGGAAGCTCCCTGAGCACTTGATTTTCCCTGCATACTCCACACCATCTCAGAGAAGCCATCCAGAGGGCTCCAAGCCTGCTCCTGGCATGAGAGCCAGAGCCAGGAGCCAGCGTCCATATCATCTGCCAAAGCTGGGCCAGGGAAAGCTCTCCTCAAACTGGCAAGATCCCCCTTGCATTTTACCTTGAGACAAAGATTCTTAAACATTTAAAAGTTTTTATTAATTTTATTGTCCTTTGTATGCATCCATAGTTTTACCTTATCCAGAGGGATTCTTGAAATGTTCAGATGAATTCCTGGCAAGTAGAATGAGAAGTAAGAATGAATAAATAAAGAGTTGGCAAGCCCTTCTGAAATCTCAAATGGATCTTTGATCCATCCAAGGGTGTTCTGAAGCATGGAGAAAAAACTATGTGTAAAAAGAATCACTCTGTATACACGCATTAATATATGGTATTTGTTTTTCTCTGATGACCTAGAAAGGTGATGGAAGGGGTTGGAAGGAGGTTCAACAGGAAGGGATATATGTAAACATATTACTGATTTACTTTGTTGTACAACAGAAACTAAGATACCATTATAAAGCAATTATACTCCAATAAAAATAAAAGTGAAAAAAAAAAGAATCCTTCCTTTTTTTTTTTTTGTTAGACATGGTCCACATGGTCCACTCAGAGAATGAGAAATATGAATTCTCCCCTTGCCTACACCTGCATCATTGTTTGAAGAACCCTGATACTTCCCTGGCATGGATCTCACATAAGTTCAGGAGCATTTATTAACCTGCACACATGCACATCCAGAACCTTCCTCAATCTCCTGGGAAACTTCAGGCTAATGGCCAGGCTTCCTCATGTCCAGCTAACCAGTTGACAAGAGAGACGGGCTGCTTCTCTCTGTATTGTCTTAGCTACAGTGAAAGGTACAAACTTTGCTGCTGAGATTTAAATAACAACACTGAAAATTTCCACATTATAAAGTATTCCTTTTGTAATTTATAATTTTAAAAAAGGAAGACAGAGAAAAAGGAATGGTATTTAGAGAACAAGGGAAAGAAAGTAGACTTCAAACTCCTTTGAGAGATGTATTTAAGTTACTTGTTTATTTCAACAACTCTCCACTTTAACCCAAATAAACTAAGAGAAACATCAAAATCTCTAGAAATGGGCAATTCTCAGTTTTTAGAATAACATTTTAGAAATGTAAAACTATAAGCATAAAATGGAAACTCAGGGGTAAACCCTTCTCTCTTTTTAATCCCCTAAAGATTTTGGCCTTGTTTCTAACTTTACTCTCAAAGATGCTGTAGATCCAGAAGCTAAATTGAGGCTGGGGATATACAGGGTAGCAGCAGAACAAAGGCATCAAGGGCATGGGACTCGGGGTTGGCCAGCTCTGGGATGCAGTACCCATCTTTGCCATTTATGTCCTCTGAAACATAGATGTGGCGGTAGTTCACACCTCACACAGTTGTTCGGAGAATTAAATCCATGTGGAATTCGAGGAGGGGAGCGTGTATCAGTCCTGAACACATTTCTCAAGCTCTTTTTCCTTCCTCTCTTTATTTCATCCTGTCCTCTTCCCTTTCTTCCTCTTTCTCTCCCTGCCCAGGACTCAAACGGTGGGGTCAGGTTTCCCTGCACAGCACCATGGATTAGTGATTTTCAAACTGGTTTGTTTCCAGCCATATGCATTTTGTTACTGTGATTAGGACGAAAGATCATTTACAATTTCTTTCTCCTATCGTTGCTGCTTCATTTCCAATATTGCTGGAAAATTTTAAAGTTAGTTTTTCACTTTCAGGTTTATTCACTAAATCCATCTACACAGGGTCCCAGGGGAGGTGGAAATGTTCGGGTCGCTTCCAGAGCCCATTAACTTTGCGCTTGTGCTTCATTCATCCCTGGAGCTGACATAGCGGAGAATCTTAGAGCTCATGACCCCCTCCACCCCGTCGGTGATAAAGTGCCCTCCCCTCACTGTTCTCCCTCTTGTTTTCCCAGCAGTTCCTTGCCCCTTCAGCGTATGTGTTCCTCTCTCAAATCCCTGTGGAGCAGCTCTGCCTTATTCTCAGTCAGGTCCACTTACTTGCTGAGTGGGCTCAGGAGGTGTTGGGGGAGAGGGAGGGGCTTCTGCTCTACAGGTAGGAGAGAATCAAAGGCCCGCTGAGTGAGTGATCTAAAAGCCGCCCAGACTGTTCACGCTGTGAAAGCTTCTGCTGAGCTTTCTGAACCTGTTTCTACTAATAGAAGTTTCTCTATTTTTTGTTCTGGGAGAATACAAAAGTACCTTACTTTCTTAGACGTGCTTCCCTGGTGGCTCAGATAGTAAAGAATCTGCTTGCAAGGCAGCAAGACCCTGGTTTGATCTCTGGGTCTGGAAGATCGCCTGGAGAAGGGAATGAGACAACCCACCCAAGTATTCTTACCTGGAGAATCCCATGAACAGTCCATGGGGTCGCAAAGAGCTGGGCAGGACTGAGAAACTAACACGTCGTTTTCTTTCGGGCCCCAGGAAAGGGAAGCAAATTGATCTTGTCAGGATTCTAATGCACAGAAGCTTGTTCAGTCTACACACACTCTCATGGAGCTTGTCGTATGTTCTTTCCTCAACGGCTACAGAACATCAGCATGGGGATTTTCTTCCAAGAAAGATGGAAGCTTGTGTGTCTCTCTGGCTGTACTGTACCTGCCCATAAAGTAAAAGGTTCAGTGCTGTGGGAGTTTCTTCCATTTTCAGATTAATTTGGCATTATTGGGTTTGCAGTTCTTCAAGATGACTTCCAGATGGGGTTCAATAGTGACTGCCTCTTCAGATAGAGCTTGTTCCTCACCAGTTACCCATGGTCCCCCTGCTCTCTGTGGTATTACACCAGGCCTATATTATTTGCCTAAAATTCCATTAAGGCTTGTGTACACATTTGAGTTTCCAAGACATAAGATATACTGTAAGATGCAAGATACACCATAAGATATAAGATACAGCATAAGATAAGATGTATCAATCCTTTAACTAAATTTTGCATCTCATTAGCCCTTTAACTTTCAGAACTTTCAATTGTTCCCCACTCGTCTTTGGACATCTACTACTAGAAACAGTATATTACTGCTCCAATATCAAATTCATCCTACTGTATTTCACAGCATTTTCCGACGTGGAGCGACCAAGGACCCACTAGGTCCCAGGTGAGATTGTAGTGATGAGCCTAATTTCTTAAATGAAGCTGTATAGGAAAATTCACATTTCTTTTCTTCTACCATGTTGCAGCCTGTTTGATTCTTTCACTGGTCAAAGACTTTGCCACTCTAGAGGCACGCCTAGGGCAGTGCCAGGGACTGGCCTTCTAAGCCTCACTGTGCCATCTGCTCTGAGGTCTGCTATTTCCCTCAGGTCACCACTGCTGAATGTGTACAGGTCTCTGTGTCCATGAAACATGCTGCTTTTCTCCTGCCCAGACTCAGAGAAGGCATCCCTCCCTCTCCCCTTACCCTGAAAGACACTCATGTTCTCAGTACTTGTGGGGTGCTAAGCATCATCTCTTCCAGCAGTGTTTCCATTCTATCCAATACAAATCTCTAAAAGGGAAAGATATATATATATATATAGTAATAACTTAGCTGGCTACCGGAAAGAAAAAGATCAGGACAGACACAAATGAAGACATTGGTTAGAAGACCTACCAAAGAAACCTAATCATCTGGGGCTTATCTGGAAGCTGTCATCCATGACCACTCCCTGTTCTAGTTCATGTAGAGGGATGATGCTGCAGAGGGTAATACAGGAGAAGGCTGCACATTTGGCTAATGTTTTTATACAGAGACTTGAAGAGATATGTATGTGTTTTGGGCTATCCGCTTTAGGAAATCAAGACTGCTGGATTGATTGTGTCTCATGATATTCCTGAAAAATTTTTGCGCTAAACCGGTATTATTCTGGGAGGTGGATCTCATGGTTTAGAGAAATACTCTGCATGGGAAATGTCATAATATTTCATAATTTCATAAAAGACTTCTTATGGATTTTCATTTCAACTATAAAATAGCTCTGTGAAGGAGGTACAATTAAATCTTCACTTCAGATAAGAACACTGAGAATAAGATAAATAGCTGTACAATCATACATGTAATATGATTGTGACAAGTCATAGCGCAAACTCAAGTCTACCCTACAGCCAATCCCAAGTGTCCAAATTTTTTACTGCTTTTTGCAAAAGCTATACTTCTACAATAGAACTCATATTCATAGTTCACAAAATTTCTGAACTCAATGAGACCACTTATACACACATCTTTTTAAGTTTTATTTATACTTCTTAGTTCAAGAATTACACACTAGTCAACATTATTATATATTTACATGCTGAAACTGGCTGTAATAAGTTTAAATTCAAGAAAATAATTCTTATGTGCTACTCATTTATAATCCTCATTTGTTACTATCTCATGTATCCCAGAGATTGTAGTAGTCCTGTTTTTAGAAAGACATGAAAATAGATGCAATGATATCCACTTGTGTTTTGCATTTTCTAGCCATTGGAAAATGTGCATTATGTGCATATTAAGAAAGGCTGCAAGGTAATTAGTAAGGCTGAAAATCACTACATTGTGAAGAAACTAGAATATCACTTGTTAGAAAAGGACAGTTCAGAACTGTGCAGGGACAATATTTGAAATGGAACTATTTAAACACCCATGCAAATAAAAACTTTAAAATGTCATGGAATTTAAATTATTTTCAACACTGTTTGAGTTAATATGCTTAAAATGACCACTGAACATAAATTATTGAAATAAAAAGAGAAAGATACAAGCTGATGGAACTGTCAACTTGCTTCAGATGGTGCCAGGACACAGATATGGGCATCAGAATAATGACTTGTGATGAGAGAGAGATTTGGCTTTCAAGTTAAAAAAACACAAGTTTTTGTTTTTGTTCAGTTTGGATCACATTTAACTTTATCACAAAACAAATTCTCAAAGCAAATTAAAATCTGATGTTAGCATTTTGCACACATCTATATATCTATAGAAATGTTTTACTTCAACTTTTAAATAACTAATAGATGTTTAATATTTTTTTCTCTTAAATTATTTCCTTAGGGCAGTATCTTAATTAGCATTCTGTTGGCTCCTTACTTTTTTTTTTACAATGTCCCTGGTGTATTTGGAAAATATTTTTTAAACCTTTGGTGTGAAGCAGTGTCTTTTTTTCTCCCATTTTCCCTCATTTTTCCATTTTTCTTTCTTTTTTAAAAATAATTATGGAATCTTTGGTTAAAAGGAAAAATGCTATCTAAGGACAAATGCTATTATTAAAAAAAAGTCTTCTCTAAGTGCTATTGTGTAACATATATCTGAAGCAGGTATATAATAAGCATTTGTTTTTCCTGTAGTGCCATCTATATAAACTTTTACTCTTTGAAAATTGAGATTTAAGTTATGAACTTTGGTTTCTTAAACTCTTACATATAAAAAGATCTATCAAGTAATCAATGATCATTTCTGCTTTTCCCAGTTGCCATTTCTAAGGCTATCTCTTGGTTGTTATAAACACTACAGTGTTTCCCATAGACGCGGTATGAGTGGGAGTGACAAGAAAAAGTGTGTGTGTGTGTGTGTGTGTGTGTGTGTGTGNTTTCTTAAACTCTTACATATAAAAAGATCTATCAAGTAATCAATGATCATTTCTGCTTTTCCCAGTTGCCATTTCTAAGGCTATCTCTTGGTTGTTATAAACACTACAGTGTTTCCCATAGACGCGGTATGAGTGGGAGTGACAAGAAAAAGTGTGTGTGTGTGTGTGTGTGTGTGTGCGTGAGAGAGAGAGAGAGCAAATTAAAACCCTTCTGTCTGGGATCCCAAAGCATTTATGCAAAAGGGTGTTTGAATTTCTCTGCTGGGGCTGCAGTAACTAGTTTTACTTAGTAAAAGTTAAATTAAAAAAAAACTAAACAATGATTTGTATCTATTGACTATTCATTTACAGCATGTTTAATTATTTACATAATAACACAGCAACGTAAGCCATAAACAGAATTAGCACATTGCCTTACCAGAAAATACAAATTAGAAGTTAAAAATATTTAAGAAATCTGTTTTAATATTTACACACGCTCAGTGAAAGTTATGGTTGCTCACATTACATGGACTCTGTACACTTAGCAAAATGGCATGATTGCTACAGTTGAGAGTATCTGCCCTAACCAACATGGTGGGGTTTAGTTATTTTTTTTCCTCCTCTTGGGAGGAATATATATATATATATTTTTTATCATTTTCTGTTTTAAGACATTTTTGCTTTTAAATCACCATTGAACAATGCTAGTTGTTTCCTTGAAAAAGAGAATAAGTAGACAAGCAATGTGAGAACTAGTTAATTTCCATGTTCTGAGGTACAGTACTATTATAGTGTCAAACTGTGCAGTGGTTCATAAGAACTGTAGGCATTGATTCGCTGATAGAGAAATGCTCAGTACCCTGTATTACTTGTTTCAATATGTTGATTTGTCGGCTGCCAAATTAAAAATATTCATACATTGGTTTAATGAAGGAAATAAAACATATTAGCTTATTCCTTTTGATTTCCAACATATGAATGCATATATATGTATGTATGTTTATATGGATCTATATATACACATATATACATGTAAATGTGTGGTAAGACCTGTTTGTTGGCTGTTTTTGCATGAATTCAATCATAAAATTGGAACACAGTTACCTATAGAAAATGGGAATTGTCTTAGTAGACAATTTAACGCAGGTCTGGCTTAAAATGGACGTGATTCATTTCTCCATCATGCATCCCTCTAAACTTTCTCTGTGCGTTGTGCTTTTGTAAGCTGACAGATTTTTTTGAGTTCCTAATACTAAAATGTAAAGTCTTTTGGTTCCTAAACCATTTTTTTAATTATTACTATTTTTCACTTAGCACTGCTTTTGAAGAAATGAGGAAAGGTCTAGATGGCACTGCTTAAATCTTCTCCCCTGTTATTAAATTGCAGTAGAAAGAATTGTAACATTCCTTATGCAAACACATGATTATGTTGCATGAGTTTTCAATTCTGAAAATGCATTTCATACCTACTAGCAGTCATGTACAATATATATATATACAGATTGAGATCAAAGATTTCATTAAGAGTGTGCCTTTTTAGAGTCAGAATTTGCCTATGAATTTCACAGAGATGAAAAACACCTTAATTGCTGGCTATCTGGCTATTTCATAAACAAAAGAAAAACTATACATATATGTATAAACTGATAGTAATGCTATATCAGAATTGCCAAAACATACTTTTGTGGTCCTGGATGCCAAGCTGACTGGTCTGTTTCGAAGACTTAAAGATCTAGCTCCTCACCCTTCCCCTCCCCTAATCTGGTAATTAAAATTCAGTTCACCTACAAAAAAACAATTATTTAAGAATAAATTCTATATCTACTGTTATCTCTGGGTGGGATGAGTCAGGTTTTTCTACATACATGGTTACTAAATGCCAATCAATGGATTTTACTCTAGGGTTTCTGTTCCAGTGTCCCATCTTTTTCCCCCTTCCCCAAGATTTTTCTTAACACTGCAGCCAGAAATGAATCCCTGGTCATATGCTTTTGAAGCTCATGCTGCTAAGTTGCTTCTTCTGTCCACTTTGATCTAGATTTCTCTGTTGATTTTCCCGGACATCAAAATTTTGTTGGAACCTATAACAATATCAAGGATTTTTATGGCTTTTATGATAATTGCAGATAAGAACCACTTCTAGGCTGGAGTTCTGAGTTGTCTCTAGAAAAACCTTTCCAGGATGGCATTTTGGAGTTGTGAACCTGAGTTATCAATATGCTCTTTCTCGATATATGCTACTCAAACTTTAACCCCTGGTGACAAGGGGCAGGCACTTTTATTAGTGTGATGTCTCAAAATGACTGCCCAGGGGAAAGTGTGTCCCTGGAGAAACTCGAGGAATCTCTGCTCTGAGCCCATGAGCAACGTGTCGGTTGGATTCTGCCCAAAGATCGTACTCAGAGGTGTTCAAGTGTATAAACAAAAAATTAAGGGCCAGAGCTCCCTATGCTGGTAGAAAAAAAATACCATCCTATCTGGGGGACAAATTCAGAAAGATGCTAAACTTTTTTTTTTTTTTCTTTTTCCTCTAAATAGTGAAGAATAGAAGGGCAGCAGGACTCCATCATATTCTAAGCTGCTGAATCATCAGGGAAAGAAAACATACATTTATCTACAGGTGGATACTGGCCTTTGCTGCTATGCGCAGTTAGGGATGTTACTCTAGAAAGAAGTGCTGTTTTTTTAAATAGAAATAGCAAATTCATCCTCTAAGAAAAGTTTCAATCAAATCTAATTCTAAGGAAAAAGGAAGAATTCACTATTTCCTCTGAGAAAGGCAAAATATGAACTTCACATTGATAGAAATAAAATATATGAGCTTATTCTTTTCTCTTTGTCCAACATATGAATGCATATATCCGATTAGTATAGAAAGAAGCACAATGACATAATTTAAAAATTGAATAAAAATAATATATCATGCCTGCCTGATTATCAGCTATATATTTTTCTGCAGTATCAACTGAGGCTTATAACATTCACCATGTAATGTGGCTTTGTTGTTCTTCTATTTTCCATGACTTCCTATTTGATTAGGCAGACTGCAACATATACATTGAAAGCACCCTAAAAGCACCCTAAAAAAATCAAACTCCCCAAATCAACAACTAAACCTACTTGTGCACATAATCTCTTGAGTATTGTTTGCCATGAAAGACAAAGGTGAACTTCACTGTACATAAAGAAATACAGTTCTCTTAAAAATCTTATTCTGTCTGTCTCTTAAGAATATAATCAGAATTTCAGAAACAAGAAAAGTTGGAAAAGACCATTAAGCCCGCTAAAGAAATGAACAAATCCTTCTTTTGAAATACCCTATTAAATTCAGAAATAAACTGCAGGAAAATGTTGTAGAGTCAGAGGAAAGCATCTTGTCTACAGCTCTGTCTGTGCTTTATATGCATATATTGGAATCACTCCCAGTGTAACCTAAGATGCTTCTAATTCTGCTAACATTTCTGTTTAGGGGTTGTCTTTTGATCAGGTGCACTATAAAAACTTCTTCAGGTAGGCTGTCAAAAGCTTGTGAGTTTGGAGGGAAAGACACCTCTTTCACTCTCCCTTCTGCCACTGAACACAGTCTGTATGGACCACATGCTTGAAATGGGCTAAGGGTAATGTTGCCTGCGTACTTTATTTCCTTACAACTGTTGTCTCTGAACTTCCCACTCTGTGCTGGGTTATTAACTCTTATTTTTAACTGTCTCAGAAATAGCATTTTAGAAAAATGTTTTTCGGCCACCAGGCACGATAATGTTTAGAAGTCTCCCCATCTCTAAATGTCAAAATGGAAGACATCAGCGTTGATTCCCAAGCTCAAGCAAACATGGCCTGGCCAAGTTGGTTTCCTGAGTCTCTGTCTTGACTCTCCCTATCTTGTTTGAATTACATGAGAACCTTCTAGAATCCGGTGGGAATTAACTTCCTGTGGCACCATCATCAGCTTAATAAGACAGGCAGATATCATCTTCAGTAAGCATGTTTGCATGGCATGGCAGATCGCATGACAACCTTAGGAATGAAGACGGGGAGTATCTGGTTATGACCACATCTCAGCAAGATGACTGATGATGCTACTGAGCCTTCTGGAAAATCATCTAAATTATTCCCCTCCATATAGGCTGTGTACTAAGCAGATAAGGTGGAACACAGACTCAGTCTTGCCAGTATGTGTACAAATCACTTGCATTTTAACCGGAAAACCCCAAGGACCTTAGCATTTTCATGACTTAGCAGAAGCAACCCAGATGGTATGAATTGGACCACAGGATAGGCCAGCAACTAAGGTATTTTAGCATCACTTTTGTCCTGGATTGATGTGTTTTCCAAGTTCTATGTCAGGCTGTACAACTGGTTTGAGGAGGAATCTAGTCCTTGCTTCCCATGGGAGGCTATGTTTTAGTTCACATAATAAAGCCAGTAGACGATGTTGAAGAAGGAGAAAACCACTGGGAAGAATATGCGGGACCACCGATCTATGGCATTCACATCAGTCAAGTCGGGAATGGTGATTTTCAGTTGGGAGGCGCGTCTCCGCAGGCGGCTTTTCTTCTGCGCCACGTGCCGTTCCAGGGCATTTCGGCCAAAACTATGCCTGGGCAGCCCGGCTTTCCGATACTGGATGCTGGAGGCATCATAGGCCAGCATTGTGCTCCTTGGGTCTCCAAGTCCCATCACAGCCTCAGAGGTGGCCATTTCATTTTTTATCTCAAGAGTGCTCAGTAAGATGTTCTCATGGGGGTCCATCTGCAAGGGGGAAGAAACAAACAAGACTTTCAAAACAGAAAGCCTTTACTGGTGACTTTTACACAAGATGCTATGATATGTAGTTTGAATATTCATGATTAAGAGAACTGGCTTCATGTCCACATGCTCTAAATTTGAACTGTGGTTCTGCCACTATGAACTGTGAGTTTCAGTTTCTTCATCTACTAAATGGTATAATAATCCACTCCAAGAGGATGGCTGCAATGATGTAATGATATAATAGATTGTTGCTAGTACCATTTTCATGATTTCCACACAGAGCATGCAGAGAAATGGAAAGCATGACCTCCCCCTTTAAATAATTTACAGTCTTGATTAAAAATACCTAAAAAAATCTAAACTGAACTAGAAATGAAATAGTATTAGGGGATGAATTACTAAATTGTGCTCACAATAGAAGCCTAATTACAGATGAATTCATGATAAAACCAGAACTAAAAGTAGTAGGTAACATGTATTAAGCACTTGATATACACGCCAGAAACATTTTTATGTAACTTCATTTAACTGATGCTTCTTAATGCCCACACAGTTACAAGGTGTCACCATAAATTTTCAGTGTCAATACAAATAGGGTAATGGAAGAATTTTGAACAACAAAAATGCAGGAAACACATGACTTGCCAAAATGCAAGAGAATTCAAAACAACGAGGAACTTGAAAATAATTGTTGAACAGACTATGGGTGGTGTGGGTGGTCAAGGGGTGAGTGGGGTGACTTGCCAGGGAAGAGAAGCAGACAGGATTTAAGCGTTTGACACGAATTGTCTGTACTGAGCTGAATTCTGGGCCCAGGGAGTAGAATTAAGGTGGCTGGGCTGACAGGGTGACTCTTTTTTTCTCTTGGATTATTTCTTCTTAGCAAGTCTAAAAGTAAAGGATGACTACTGAGATCATGATTCTCCAAAACTAAATGATTATGTAATGTTTTTTGTTCTGTTGAGATGGGAAAATTTGTGTGTCTTATTTTTATGAGGCCTCCATTGCTACATGGATAATAAAACCTAACCACAACAACCTATTATTAATAATATAGTATATTTATTTTGGTAAAGACTTGAAATATATCTACTGCCAATATTTTTTATAATCAATTTTTGTATATTTTATTTTGTTTCCAGTTTTATTGAGAAGTAATTGATACATATCACTGTATAATTTTAAGGAACACAGCATGATAGTTCAATTTATATATATTATGAAATGATTACCACAATAGGTTAAGTGAACATCCACCTTTTCATATAAATATGATACCAAAAAAAAAACAAGGAAAGAAAATTGTGGTAAGAACTCAAGAAATAAATGCTGATTGAATGAAATTCATTTCATAACACTTAAAACTCAATGTCTTCCTGCATCATCATCAATAAGATGATTTAATCTGCAACACCATTGTGAAGATGGGAACTGCATGGGCTACACCTCTTGAGTCCCCTTCCTGCTCCAAGGTTTCCACCTCTGTTGACACAGGTCTCTTGCCAGAGCAGCAGGCTCAGGCACCTGAGATATGGAGACATTTCCCATGGTACCCTGGACCACTTAGATGACAGATGTCCCATCTTTATGCATGAGAAGGGAATTTAGTGGGCAGTACCTAGTAGCTTGTTGTTGTTTAGTCCCTAAGTCCTGCCTGACTCTTTCATGATGACCTCATGGACAGCAGCCCACCAGGCTCCCCTATCTAGGAGCTAAGGCTAAGTAATTACATATTGACTTTTCCATTTCCAATAGTCCAGTGGGATCAGCATGTATCTCAAGCTCAGAAAATAAGGCACAGAGAGGTTAAGAAATTAACACAAATTCACCCAGTGAACAGGTGACAGAGCAAGAACTGGAATCAGGTCTCTCTCACTATGCCATGCTAAGGAACAGAAACAGCCCCATCCCCCTATAGCCCTCTACACTCTTAAAAGAAGACCTTCTCAGTGTGGGGGAGGGGCGGATACCTGGAGGCTTGCAAAATGTCCTTAATGAGGATGTAGATAAGTATCTTGATTTAAATAAAGATCACAAAAGATTAGAATTAATGTAAAGTCCTATTAACCGTAACACTGTCAACTAAATAAACATCTGTGATTTGAACCTTCAACAGCCCCACTCAGTTCAGTTCAGTTACTAGCAATAATTCTATTTAAGGAAACACCACTTCCCCTCTCTCAGTTATTGTGCTTCTGATGTGGCTGGAGTCAAGTAGAGCAATCCTGACACAGTGATTGTTGCAGTGACAGACACACGCCCATTTCAGAACCAACGGCATGTCATGAGCCTTCAGGTGGGCATACTAAAGACTCTGAAACATTTCCACTGGGTTTATACCCAGAAGTATGTGGCCCTGAGTCTAATGAATTTGTCCAACTGCAAGAGGTGATCCTAACTTGAAAACAAGCCAACACTGAGAGACACAGAGAATCCATGACCTGCTGAGAGTGTCTGTATCTGGTATGCCTGATTTGCTGATGCTAAACAAGATAATACACCTCGCGCTCTCTCTCTTTCTCTTTTTTGTATGAGACAGCATGAGTTGGGTTTTCTATTACTTAAGACCCAAATAATTCTGAGATATGATTCATCTTTATGCATCTGAACAACCCTATAATATAGGCAGGGCAGGAAAGCTATTTTTGATGTTACACCTGTAATATGGATGTTTCACAACTCAAATTGAAATTAAGGGAATCTATTACAGTAATACAATCTTCAGTATGCAGAAGAGTGCTGGGTTTCAGTCCTTCCGGCTAGGACCAAAAGCATCTAGGGGCTGCTGGGATTGGTGGCTGGCTGGTCAACTGGCTACATTTCCCCCCTCTTGTCTGTTTTCCTTCAAAGGATGTGAACTGTGTTAGCAGCAAAGGTCAAAGGTGAAGGCTTTTTAATATGTGTTTCTACAGACTTTTATATGTAACTCAAATGCTAAAGGGGGAAAGGCTTTTTAATTGATTATGTTGAGCTTCCATTAGTAATCTATAGAGTTTACTTACTCTGGGTGACACCAGAGGTGAAAAACCCACCTGCCAATGCAGGAGACAGAGATGCAGGTTTGATCCCTGGGTTGGGAAGATCCCCTGGAGAAGGGCATGGTAACCCGCTCCAGTATTCTTGCTGAGAATCCCATGGACAGAAGAGCCTGGTGGGCTACAGTCCATAGGGATGCAAAGAATTGGACATGACTGAAGCGACCTGATACACACATTGTTTAAATAAAAGAAAAATAACTTTTAAATTATGCATGTGAAATTGAACAACTATTATCTGTCCTTTTTTCAATACTTGTTTGTGGAAAGTGACTGTTGATTGAGGTTTATTATTATTTTTTTTTTCTTGTTGTTGTTTGTTTTGAGGGCCCACCTTACTGCATCATTGCAGAATATGCTGTATTTTCATTTTACAGGACAAGAAACTGAAGTTCAGAAAAATGAGGTGAGTTAATTAAAATCTTACTACTCACAAGTAATAAAATAGTGTAATAATTCTTGTCTGTTGATGATTATCTCAATGCAATAATATTCCATGCTGCCTCCAGCATCTNACCTTACTGCATCATTGCAGAATATGCTGTATTTTCATTTTACAGGACAAGAAACTGAAGTTCAGAAAAATGAGGTGAGTTAATTAAAATCTTACTACTCACAAGTAATAAAATAGTGTAATAATTCTTGTCTGTTGATGATTATCTCAATGCAATAATATTCCATGCTGCCTCCAGCATCTTCCCAAATCAATCAGGGAAGTCTGACTCAGGTAGTGGTTTGGTGGGTTGGTATAGTCTATTTTAGTGGCTCCAAAACTTTAATGAAGCTCAGAATTCCCTGGGAAGTCATGTTAAAACACACATGTTTTGGCATCCTCTCCCAGAATTCCTGTTAGTAAATATGGGATGAGGCTCAATAATCTGCATTTCTAACAAGTTTCCAGGTGATGAGGTCATGCTGGTCTGCGGTTCACATTTGGAAAATACTAGTCTGCTGGACTGCAGCAGCAGGACATGACTAAACAAAGCAGCAGCAGATACCTTGGGAAACAGTGAAAAAGCTGAAGTTCTAACCACAGTCCTTACGACTTAGGCAACACATGAAATTTCTGTTCATTATTCACTACAGACAGGCATCGTGTGACACAATTTTACACAACTTTCAAGACGCCAGCAAAAAGAACGGCAAAAGAGCAAAATGGCTGTCTGAGGGGGCCTTACAAATAGCTGTGAAAAGAAGGGAAGTGAAAACCAAAGGAGGAAAGGAAAGATATACCCATTTGAATGCAGAGTTCCAAAGAATAGCAAAGAGAGATAAGAANTCCCTTGGAGTGCAAGGAGATCCAACCAGTCCATCCTAAAGATCAGTCTTGGGTGTTCATTGGAAGGACTGATGTTGAAGCTGAAACTCCAATACTTTGGCCACCTGATGCGAAGAGCTGATTCATTTGAAAAGACCCTGGTGCTGGGAAAGATTGAGGGCAGGAGGAGCAGGGGACGACAGAGGATGAGATGTTGGATGGCATCACCAACTCAATGGTCATGAGTTTGGGTAACCTCCAGGTGTTGGTGATGGACAGGGAGGCCTGGTGTGCTGTGGTTCATGGGGTTGCAAAGTGTTGGACACGACTAAGCTGAACTACGTAAACTTTAAAAAAAATTTTAATTTTTTTATATGATTTTGAAAGGTTACTTTCCATTCAGTTATCCCAATACATTAGCTATACTCCCTGTGTTGTATAATACATTCTTGTCCCTGTCTTACTTATATTCAGTTCTTTGTACCTTCCACTCCCCTACCCCTATATTGTCCCTCCTCCCCTCTTCCCACTGGTAATCACTTGTTTGTTCTTTGTATCTGTGATTCTGCTTCCTTTTTTGTTATATTCACCAGTAAGTTCTATTTTTAAGATTTCACATATAAATGATATATAGTATTTGTGTTTCTCTGTCTGACATATCACTTTGCACAATGTCCTCCCAGTCCATCCACGTTGCTGCAAATGGCAAAATTTCATTCTTTTTTATGGCTGAGTAGTATTCAATTGTGTGTATGTACCACATCTTCTTTATCCATCCATCTGCTGATGGACACTAAGGTTGTTTCCATAAACTGCCTCTTGAAAAGAATGCTGCTGTGAACACTGGGGTGGCATGTACCTTTTCAAACTTATATTATTTTTTTTTGGATATATATCCAAGAGTAGACTGGCTTGGTTATAATGATCTTGAAAATAATGTAACAAGGGAGTTATTAATAGTCTCATTTTATAAATAAGGAGATTGAGAATTAGGACTAGTTAGTGATTTGTCTAGATTTGCAGTTAAAGTAGTATATCTGGCATTTAATCTGTTTGTTCCAATGTTCCTGTTCCTACTGACAAGACTATACAGTTGCTTATCTTGACACTTTTCTTCAATTATAAGTTCAGTCTTGGAACCTGTATCAGGTTGTACTTAGGTAATGAGATTACATAAAATGGAAGGAATAGCAACTGTCACATGAATTTAGCTAATCCTTTTAAGAAACAGATCTCCTCCCCAGCCTCTCCAGCTTTGCCCAAATGATCGTCCTAATTGCCTTTCTCTTGAGCAGTGGAGAAGTGGGAGAAACCACTAAATCATCCCTTTTTTTTTTTGGTTAGAACGTAAACAAAAGATAGTTCCTCTTTAACGTATCAGAAAGGCCATGGAGCAATCTCTATTGCCCTGGAAAACATAACAAAATACTGGTCATCTCTTTTGTCATGTAATTTTTACCTATTTAAACAGCCATGAAAATACTGCTGATGGTAATTAAAACAACGGAGAAAAGGAAACCAAAAATATATGAAGGAAAACAGATGAGAGGGAAAGACTAATGAATAAATTGACATTCTATATAGATAAACTGCACTTGCAAGAAGCTTGCTGCAGGTCTTGCTTTAAGGGTCTATACTACTTGCTTTCTAGAGTCAACTTTTAATTCACAAGTATCCATTCCTGACACAAGGGTTTGGGGAGAGGCCCTATTAAGTAGTCCAACATCAATAAAAAACAAAACAAAACTCTTCTGTTCCCCATTCAGCAATCTGCTCCTGAAATTATGCTTTACTTGGAATTATTGTGCTTATCCATCAAGAATGAAATGCTGAATTTTGGGAAACAGGCTCATTTATTTGCACCAGCATTCTGGACTCTCCTATGAATGACCCCCTGTGAAGGAGGGCAGTTTTCACATTGATCGTTCAGCTGTTCTAGTTAGAGAGAGATGCACTTCTGTTTCAGGCTGACCCATGCACGGATGATTCAAACAATGGCAAATTCATGTTAAACACTTGGATTAGGAGGTTTTCTTTTCCTTCTTCTCATTCCCCATTCCAAAATCTTTTTCCAAAAAGAGGAGAAACACATTTAGTTAACAGTTCCATTTGGCTTAAAAGATATTGCATTAAACTATGAAGATAGGACCTTATTTTTTATAAAATAAGCTAATTTCAGGACTGGTTCAGGGTTGCTGCTTCCTTTCCTGGACCTTTGTCAGTGATGGCTGTATGTTTTGGAGACATGCCCTTGTCCTACTGTCTTATACAGACATGCAAACTGCGACCCTCATTGATCCAGCAGCAGCACATGTTTATCTTGGGAAGTACAATGGGGCTATTTTAGATCCTAGTTCACCACTCATATCATTCAAAGAAGAGTGAGAAAGTGGAAAAAAAAAATTCAAGAAATCCTAACTCTGGTATTTTCAATTACTTCGACTAGTGTGTGGGTAAGAAACCTTGTTTTATCTTCCATGAATTGACACTGTGACCTGAGGAACTTTAAATGCTAAGGCAATGAACTGTTAAGCCACCTGGGAATGTCCAAAGCACTCTTTCCAAAGGAAAAATACTCTGAAACTACCTAGCCTGCACTCAGTCTTCTATGAGGTGAAAGCAAATTTACCAAGTAGGATATGAAATTGAGATTCCAAGAGGGCAAGCAAAGGCCAACATCTTTGACTTTTCAAATTCCTCTACTGAAGCAAAAAGAGAAACAGTAACCAGATACAGAGCTTAGAACTGGAATATAAATTCGAGAGCACTGCTGAAATCCCAGGTAGTTTCAGAAGGATGATCTTTTTAAAAAAATGTTTTTGAACTTTTTATTTTGTATTGAGGTATAGATGAATAAAGATGTTTTGATCGTTTCAAGTGAACAGCGAAGGGACAGTAATACACATAAATGTATCTAGTCTCTCCCAAACTCCTCTCCCACCCAGGCTGTCACGTAACACTGAGCAGAGTTCAATGTGTAATACTGTAGGTCTTTGTTGGTTATCCATTTTAGGTTACCCATTTTCAATACAGCAGTGTGTACATGAAGGATGATCATTTTAAATAAAAGCTAGTAGCAAAATAAAAGGGCTGAGATTCTTTCTAATGTCTTTTTTTCTTCTATGATGCTACTGTTTTTGAAATCTCACAACCATACCATGAGAAGTTTGTACTAGGAGCATTTTGTAAACCTTTCCGACCAAAATTCTGAAGTTCATGGGTAGTTAAGTGGTAAAACAATTATTCAAATTTATGTTTGTAGACTCAAACCTTGTTTTTCCTACTAAATATTTTCACTATGTGGTAGAATACTTATAACATGATCACTGGTGGCACTAAGATATGAGCAATTTAGATGTTTGATTTTTCGTTTTTAAATTCTCATGGAGAGATCATGGGAGGACCCATCTTGAGGATTACTTAGCAGAGTGATACTTTGTTAAGGAATCACATTAACACATCTCTTCTTTATGGATCAGTCACTTGGTTGACTTTTTATAGTTGTCATAAGGTGGAAAGATTCTGCTTCAGTCACAAACCAAAATAATCCATCTGGACAAGTGGATAAACCAAGTGAGCATGGTGAGGTTTTGAGTTGTTGTTTCAGGTGATAGTGAAGTTTTTAGAAGTAGAGTTAGATCTTGGGAGCAGAAAGAGAAGAGTAAGACACTTCTCTCCAAAGGACCCCAGAAGAGAAACCTTTAATAAAAGTTATGACTAATACAAGGTCAGTTGTAAAAAGACACTCACCAAGCCTGGGCTGTCCAGTGGACTAAGGCTCCCCCTCTTTCTAATCCCCTTATGTGAGTCCCTGCCCCTTTCAACCCTCTCAGCAGATTTAGAACAAGGTGGTTCTAATCTTGGCTTACCCTAGGCCTCGGTGCTTTTCCAGAAAATCTGGTGGATTTAGGGACGTCCTTGCTAATTTCCTCCACCTGGGTCAATCCTCCTGCTACAATCTCCCTGAACCCTAGTTTCCTTCATGATGGCAAGCATGGGCATGTTGCTTATGTGTCCCTAATGCTGACCACTACAGTCCATACAAAACAAGAACTTAAAATAAAACTTGCTGAATTGAATTACTGAGAGGGTTAGACTAAGCCCAGGATCACACATTCAATCTGCTAGGGAAGTCATATCAAAGCATGAAGTAGTTGTAATGGAGAATGGGAATAAGTTGGCTCTAGTATAGTTAACTAGACTATAAAAATACAGGCTTGCCTGAAGGACATTTAAATTCAAAATTTTAAAGATTATGGCAGGGGTCAAAATCACATCTAAGGGTTCAGTCCACAAGCTGCTGCATTAAATTCATTATAGATTTAATGTATTAAAAAACTGTCTTTCACAGCCTTTAGAATGGGAGAAAATAATAGCAAATGAAGCAACTGACAAACAACTAATCTCAAAAATATNGCATTGCCTTTCTTTGGAATTGGAATGAAAACTGACCTTTTCCAGTCCTGCGGCCACTACTGAGTTTTCCAAATTTGCTGGCCTATTGAGTGCAGCACTTTCACAGCATCATCTTTCAGGATTTGGAATAGCTCAACTGGAATTCCATCACTTCCACTAGCTTTGTTCAGCAAGTTTCAAACTTTTATGACCATCAGAATCAGCCGGGAAGCTGGCTACAATTTAAATTCTTGCAAGTGTTAATCACCTAATCACGTCCAACTCTTTGGAACCCAATGGACAGTAGCCCTCCAGGCTTCTCTGTCCATGGAATTCTACAGGCAGGAATACTGGAGTGGGTTGCCATTCCCTTCTCCAGGGGATCTTCCTGAGCCTGGGTCTCACACACTGCAGGCAGATTCTTACCATTTGAGCCACCATATGAGTTTCGAGGCCTCCACTTCTGTCTTTAGTAGGATTTTAGAGAATTATAAGAGTACCTAAGAGCACCTAGTATATCAGCAAGCTTCAGCCTTATGAGCATCAGAATTATCTGGGTAGCTGGCTGCACTTTAAATTCTTAGGCTGCCAGAATTTCTGATTTAGTAATTCTAGTGATGGGGCTGGGGATCAGCACTTATAGAGTATTAGTGATTCCAATGTTGTGTGAACTTTTTCCTGAACAGGCATCAGATGAGTCCCTACGGATAAGTCCCTATAAAACGCTGCTACGGGGCAGTGGATGGTAAGGGGTACTTGAAGCAGAGCACCTGTAAGCTCTTGGTAAATGTCAACTTTGAGAAGACATTATTAGTAGTTCAGATGGGGGACTATTTTGCTCCAGGTTACACAGTAGGTGGGAGCAGGTAAACTTTTTCCAATGGACCAGAATGATTTCCTGTTTATCAACTTTTCTCAGAGACCTTAGTTGGAACAATGTGAGAGACTGAGTAAGGATGTAGGTCAAACTGTCATGTATTGTCAAATCAAGGAATGTAAAGCAGTGCAATGGGCAGGTTATGCTCAAAAAACTGGGGTCTTTGTGAGTAAATTGCTGTGTGTCCTTGGACTTGTCACTCCTCTCTGGTGTCAGTTGTGTCATTTATAAAATAAGAGGATCCTTCAATATTGTTTCGAGGGTTCACTATTATTATACTATAGCTGTAGAACCTGTCTGGGAGGAACAGCTTCCTGCTCCTTTTGAGATGGAGTGCATCTTTCACTCTGAAGTTTTTCCTGAACAGGCATCAGAACATGACACTCTCTCCTCTGAAATTTAGTGGGATGTATCATCTATGCCATGTTCTATTCATTTGAAATTACCTTGTACAATTTGGAGGAATATTATACAAGCAGTAGGCCCTCCCAGCAGACTAAGAGAGAATGGTGCTTATGAGCCCTTTGATGGTCCACATCACATCACAGTTGCTGCTATCTAACACTTACTCTCAGCCAGCCAAGCACTTTCCATGTACTTCCACAATCCTTAAAACTATCTTCTGAGGGCGGAACTGCCAACTCCAACTTACAGTTGAGGAAACTGAGGCTCAGACTGCTTTCCCTTGCTCACAGAGTTAGTAAGGGACAGTTCTGGGGCTTGAACTCAGAACTGTCTCAAATCCAAAATCAAGTATAAGTGACTAAGCCAGGTCTGCCCACGGTCTTCACTATGAGGCTACCCTCCAGGAGTAGAACCCGGCGAAGTACTTGCTGAATGACCAACACACTTGTGATGTTCTTCCCAAATCTGTGTTACTTACGAGAAACTGAGTTATCTTGCAGTTGGCTACAATGACAGGTGCAGAGTGTAGCTGAAAGCCATGGCTTTGACTCTGTGGGACCAACATTTGAAAGTGCTGAACCAAAATCAATCCTGTGCTCCTGGGCTGAGGATGGGCCAGGGAAATATGCAATGCTCTAAAGCAGTATTCCCTGTTGAGGACTTCTTACTTCAGTGCACTCTCAGGGGTTGGCAGGCTTGGCCTCCACAACTCAGAGGTGCTTCCCTCCCTGTAGGGAGTCAAGGCAAGCACCCTGTGACTCACTGGAAAAAGCCTGCTAGGGTGTCCTTGAAGCCAGTCCAGCTCCCAGACACTTTCTGCAACAGAAGCTAGCGGAAATGGTGAGAGGCAAAGAGACAGCTTGTTTATTGCTGGGGAGTTTTCAAAATGATGTCAGGGTCCATTTTGGTTATGTCTCCCCAGGTGCTCTTTGCCAAAATTAAACAAGCATCAAGCAATCCTGCAAACCTCTTCTCAGAAGAGGCTATAAAATATTCCTAATTTCTTTAGGAACACAGGGTTGCTGGAGGTACTGCAGTTTTGGTTTTTTTTTTTTTACTAACAAAATAATTTAATATTAATAGAGACATGGTTAATAAAAATTTAATGCCAGTGCTTGATTCCCCAAGCTATCCGTGGAACACTCACTTTTCTTTATCTTTCTCAACAGCTCATAATCTTTCCAAAGTTTTCTCAGTAATAGTTGTATTCATGGTACTAGGATTGTTATTTTATTTCCTAGAATCTGAGATTTCTATCAACTGAACATTTATTGATGGGTATTTATAAATCAGAAAAGAAATTAAATACCTATAGTATCATACCAACTTGGGGTGCTTTAATAAGTGAATCTGCTTTAAAAACTGAAAACTAGTGCATGATGCTCTGGAAAGACTTTTAATAACACTGCAAAGTGGGCTTGATTTCCAGCCCTGATATAACAACAAGGTAACATAATAGTGTCCTATTTTCAAATTCTAGAATGGAACAGAGAACTTAAAGAGCTAAAGTATTACTGTGTACTGTGAAAAGTTACAAAGTGTTACATATGAAATTTTAATGCTATTGATTAAGTCTTGGTAGTATTTTCCAAAATTTAATTCCTTGGAATGATTCTCACTCTGGGAAATGCCTAATTGAAGGGAAACAAACTATAGTAAGCATCTGCCTCCTTGCAGGTCAGGAGATGACCAGGTTCACTGAGTCAGAGGGAATTCACAGGGAAACTCACCTTGCAGTAGCAAAGAACATGACAGGAAGACTCAAGGGGCTTTGGTCCTGGCAATTTTTCACTGATGATGACTTTCCAGGTGTGTCACATTTTCTCATCTACAGAATGGGGCTTATATCTAGCCTCTGTGCTTCTGCTGATTTTTGAGATAATTAAATGAGGTACCGCAGGAAGCACATTGAAAAAGTATAAATACTCCACTGGGGCACATGATCATCATCTAATGGACCTGCCTCATTGGTTATTTACTACTTTGTGAAAAAGTGAAAGTGTTAGTTGCTTAGTTGTGTCTGACTCTTTGCGACCTCCTGGACTAAAGTCCACCAGGCTCCTCTGTCCATGAAATTCTCCAGGCCAGAATACTGGAGTGGGTTGCCATTCCCTTCTCCAGGGGATCCTCCCAACCCAGGGATCAAACCTGGGTTTCCTGCATTGCAGGAAGATTCTTTACCATGTGAAACACTTTCACTATTTAATTTACATCCTATTAATTTAGTATAAGAAATACATCTTTTTAGAGGAGTAATTTATAGAACAGGAGCTGGATATAAAGTACTTTTAGTTGTTCCTAATCCAGGAAACTTATTTTATATTTCTCCTTATAAACATTTTCCACATTGTTTTCAAAAGGAAACTTGTTTTAAAGACAATGGTTTTTAACCACAGAGCCTGATATGTACTCTGTGTAAGTATCTGTAAATTTTAAATTAGTAAGCAATTGGTTGTGGCAAAATAAATGATAATAGGTTTAACTGGAAGCCAGCTATGGAACTAATGGATTTCAGGCCAGAATGTTCCGGAAACATTCTGAAACTATACGATTTTTAAGGTGGAGGAGGACTTGGAGACCACAGACCTATTTTATAAGACTGGCGACTTCTCTGATACTACAAATATGGCTTCAGTGTCGGAGGTGAAACCTGAATACTGAGTTTCCTGAGGTTCAGTCCACCGCATGTTAGAAAATTACTGTTTTTTGATAGGGAGCTATATTTGCAGGAAGCTGTGAACATTGCTGCTACATTGTGTCACTGGAATCTTGAATTTCTGGTGACAGCATCGACAAGAAAGCAGGACAGCATGGGCTTGGATGCTCCCAGAGCAATTGCTATGCAGTCCAGGCCCTCCTCTTCCTGTCTTTCTTCTCTCTCTCTCTCTCCCTTTCTGACAGCAGTTGTTATTAGAATATAAGGAATAGTCGTTAGAAATGAGCATATGTTATTCATATGTAATTACCTTGAGTTAATCTGATTAAGTAATATATGAAGCATTGGGAAAAGCAGGAAATGTGTGTGGTGTGTGTGTGTGTGTGTGTATATATATATATATATCGATGTGGAAGGTATGGTGAGCTTGTCTGCATGTGAGAAAGAGAATATAATAAAGGATTATAGGAGATCATAGGATCATACTGGCAAATCAGATATACATACACTTTCTTAAAATTTAAAAGTAATATATACTCACTGTAACAGTTTAAACAATATAGAAAGATATAAAGTGAAAAATAGAAGTATTCCTACTAGCCTATATCCTCCAAATGTAGCCACTACAAAAACAGAAAGCAAAACCAAAATAATGCAATAATGATTGTGTTACTTGTGTTGTACTTGGGAAATATATATATACATATATATATATAGTTGACCATTATCTTATAATACTAATAATATATTATTCAGGGTGGATTAAATGTAAAACCTGAAACAATCAATTAAGTATAAAAGAAACCTTTTCAGAAAAATTTAGAAAGCCATATGTCTAACCTAGATTTTCAATGGGCATTTTTATCCATTCCAGGGAACTCAGAAGTTATAATAGTTAAGCCATACAAAAATAAAAAAACATTATGCATGAATAAGAACTCAGAAAAATATCTGCAATGTAACATACAAATAAATGGACAATTAATTATTATACTTAGAACTCTGGAAACTGAAAACAAAGGAAAATAGATAAGAATAATCATAGACAATTCACAGGGAAGCCAATTCAAATAGCACATAAATATATGAAAATTTATTCAGTTGCTTAAGAAATAGAAATATAAGTTAAAATAAGATAAACCAATAATAGATTGTAAAGAGCAATCAATAATCAAATTTCTGAAGGGCAAGTGAGAAAGAGAGTCTGTTCATGTAGAAACACAAAGAAATGTAATAGATGTATAAAAATCACTTCAACACATTATTTTTTTCCCCTCAGGGAACAAGAGTGAGATTCAGATGGTTTTACTTTCTGTTTTTAGCTATTATGTAAATGAAAATAATCATGTACTTTAAAATACCAACAGAAAGAAGATTAAAAATCTCATTGTAGAAAAAGAAAGTTTACTTAATAAGAATGGTAAAAGGGAAAGAAATGTATACATATTAAGTGTTTTTACAAGGTCAAAATATTATTAATTCTTCTCTAGATTCTGGCTTTTCTGCCTTGCTTTATTTTCAACATATTTATTAAAATGTTTATATATGATTTTTACATTTTCCTCTTTAAAAACAAATAGATCTTAGATACAGCTATAATTTAGAGGAAGGGGTGGAGTAGTTAAATGGTACTATATTTAAACATCCCCCAATGGTCATCAGTTGTCACTGCTATTTATTAAATAACTCAAATGTATCCAAGATGTGAAATGATACTATTATTAAGAACTTTATTATATTTATAACTCACCTTATTCTTTATTTAGACAGTACTGACTCAGTGCTCTACTACATTAATTACTGTGGTTTTTAAATTTATTTAAATTTCTAGTAGAGCTATTTTTCACTTCCCTGAGTCTTCCTATATATCTTTCTTTCAAACAAACTTTAGAATTGCTGTTTCAAATTTCTAAAACAAACCATTAAAACAACAAAATCCAAAAATGAAGCCCATTGTGATTACACTACACTCAAAAGAGTATTTTAGAAAGAACCGATTCCTTTAAAATGCTACCTTAAAAAAATCAGTTATTTTTAAACAAAGTTTTCTTTCCTTAAATACATTTTTGGGAAAGGGTTCTGTTTTTCCTTTCCATTTATATTTTAAGTTATTATTTATATACTCTTTATACAGAAAAGCTATGGAAATGTTTCTAACTTTTCATATGATTTCTAAAGGTATTTTTCAGGTCTCTTGGATTTTGCTTGACTAATTTTTTTTTTTTTTTTTTTGTAAGGGTAAAATTATTTTTCCTTCTTTTCTAAATTATTTTCTCTCATGTAATTTCACTGGCTAATAATTTTGAAAAAGTTAAATAATGGTGGTGATGGTGAGATTCACTTCTTGTTTCTGCCTTTACTATCCCACCTCTAGACAAGAGGTAAGAGACAGGTTAAATAGATAGAGAAACCACAGCAGGGAAGCAGTCATTACTCCCGTTTCCTAAAGGAGTCTATGTTTATAACCNTAATTTCACTGGCTAATAATTTTGAAAAAGTTAAATAATGGTGGTGATGGTGAGATTCACTTCTTGTTTCTGCCTTTACTATCCCACCTCTAGACAAGAGGTAAGAGACAGGTTAAATAGATAGAGAAACCACAGCAGGGAAGCAGTCATTACTCCCGTTTCCTAAAGGAGTCTATGTTTATAACCAAGAATGAATTGCTGTTGTTGTTCAGTCACTAAGTTGTGGCCAACTTTTGCAACCCCATGAACTGCAGCCCGCCACAGCTCCCCGGTCCATGGAGCTCCCCAGGCAAGAATAGTGGAGTGGGTTGCTGGTTCCTCCTCCAACCAGGAATGAATACTGACTTCAACAGATACCTTTGAAAACCTTTGGATATCAACTAAAAGGATGAAAATCTTGAAACCTCTTCAACTTATTAATATGGCAAATACATTTTTATTTTGAAGTGACACTATGTGGTTATTTTGTAGCTTGCTTTTTGTATTCTCTGGATTCAATGTGAAAAGTTAATTTTAGAATCATTATTTTCCCCCACTGGTGTTCATTAGTGAAGTGGATGCACAGTTGCCTTTATGTACTTTTTTTTTTTTTTAACATAGGTTTTGGCATCTTATTGATGTTAGACCACTCTCTAAATCATTTGCAAGTTTTCTTTTGTGTGTGTGTGTGTTCTGCTAGGATCTGCTAGAGTTTAATACCCATGGAGGTGTTTGCTTTTTAAAATTTGATAGGACTTATTGATGAAACTTTCTAGGACAGTTGACCTTTTGCAGTATGAGTTAAATTTTTCTGTCCATTATCTTAGTTTTATCTTTGGTAATTAATCTGCTTTTGTCTTCTCTTTCTCCTAGGCTCAGTTTTGATCATTTATAATTTCTAAGACTATCATATATTTTAACCATGTTTTCTAACATTCACATAATTTTCTTTTAATTGCATCTTTTTATATGATTGTCATGCTTTTTAAAGAATGTCTAGTGTGTCTAGAATGTCTAGAATGTCCATATTGGCTCTCTCTTTGCTTCTTTAATAAACTCTTCCTTGGTCAATTATTTCCTGATTGTACTTAACTTTTTAAATAGTAACTGATTTACTTGTAAATTATTTAATTTTCTAATTTGTTAATTTATAATATATCTCAATTATTTCTTTCTTCTTTAAGATATTTTGTTGATCTTTTGACATCCTGAATTATATATGTCTGCTTTCTAAAATTAGTTACTAGATATTTATTTGAAACTACAACTTTCTGACCATTAACTATTTTAGCCACATCTGTTGGAATTAACTCTGTAGTATGTTAAGCTGCCATTACTTTCCAAATGTTCTGCAAATTAATTTTTGATGTATCTTTGAAACATGAAAGTGAAAGTCGCTCAGTCATGTCTGACTCTTTGCAGCCCCATGGATTGTAGTCCATGGAATGCTCCAGACCAGAATACTGGAGTGGGTAGCCTTTTCCTTAGCTGTATAAAAATGAGTTTATACAACTAATTAATTTTATTAAATAATTCTTAAAATAACTGAAAAATATTTAATTTTATTATGTTTCAGTCATTTTTCTCTCTTTACCTTCAATCATTTAAATTTATTTGGATGCTATTTCAGTTTTAGTTTTATGAATTATATATCAATTATAAATCAATGATTATATCTTTGCTTTGGACTGCAACTATTATAAGATATTTCTCAATCAATTTTTAACTTCGAATCATCCTTACATAGTAATAATATTCAATCTTCATTTTTTTTAGATTTATATTTACCTCATTTGTTTTTGTCTGAGTTTACTTATACTATTTCTCTATAAATAGTTTTTTATTGGGTTTAGATCTTGATTTAAGAATCTTATTCTTTTGATATGTGAGTTGATATATGTTCTAGTTATAATAGTTAAGACAATGGTCTTAATTCTATCATCTAAATTTCTGTTCCACATTTTTTTAAAGTTGTCCTTATCCTTATTCTGATGTCTAGCTTTATATACATTGTCTGTATCTTTTTTTCAGTGAAATATAGTTGACATGTGTATGCTCAGTCACTCAGTTGTGTCTGACTCTTTGTGACCCCATGGACTGTAGCCTGCCAGGCTCCTCTGTCCATGGGATTATCCCACAGGGAATACTGGAGTAGGTGGCCATTTCCTCCTTCAGAGCATCTTCCCAACCCAGGGATTGAACTTGTATCTCTTGCGTCTCCTACTTTGCCAGGCAGATTCTTTACCACTGCACCACCTGCATAATGTTTCGTTAGTTCCAGATGCACTACGTAATGATTTGATATTTGTTTCCATTATGAAATTATCACCACAATAAGGCTAGTAACCATCTGCCCCTACAAAGGTATTACATTATCACTGACTGATATCCTTTATGATGTCTATACCCCCTACCTATTTATTATATAAATCAAAGTCTGTACCTCTTAATCCTCTTCAGCTATTCTGCCCATAGAGTACAGACACCCCTTCCCCTGTGACAAATAGCTGTTTAATCTTGTATCTATGGGTCTGTTTTCATAGTATTTGTTCATTTGTTTTTTGAATTCCACAAGTAAGATCATGTGGTATTTGTTTTTATCTGTCAGACTCATTTTACTTAGCACAATGCCCTTTAGATCCATCCATGTTGTCATAAATGACCATATTTCATTTTTCATGGATCAGCAATGTTTTGCTCTATACACCATGTCTCCTTCTTCTATTTGTCTACTGACGGGCACTTAGGTTGACTTCATATTTAACTAGAAAGTAACGTTGCTCTGCATCTCTCTTTTGTTTATTTCTACCTGATCTTCTAAGGTTTTATAAGATGAATTGTCAGTTCTTGATTCTTCTTCATCCATAATGGCTCAGATTTCATGCTTTAGTGTAACACCAAGAGTTCTTAGAAATGGAAAGGTCAATTCTTCAGCGTTCTTACTCAACATTTTGACTTATGTTTCAGGTAGAAGTTAGTTTTTAACCAACATCTTAGATGACTCTAAGGTAGTGTATAGTAGGCCCTTTAAAAAACATAGTTGTGTAAGTTATCTATGTTAATTTAAAAGATATTCTTAACCTTCAAATCCTTGATTCATAAAATATAAGAATAAAATGCAAATATTGAGTTCTTGCTATGAACTAGAAAACAAATATTCTCTCCATCATCATCACACCTATCCTGATTTATATTTTTAATATATGTTCTGTATTTAATTTTTTAAAGATATTTCAGTTATGTTTTATTTCTAACTTAAATTTTGGAGTCATATAGTTTCAGTTCTACATGCTACCTTCAGTTCTACATACTAGCATATACTGACTTTTTCTATTCTAAAGTTCTTTATTTTGACTACCTTCTGTTGGGAGCCAGATTTTTAAAATTAAGCCATAATATATTTTTTTGGTTGTTCCCTTAGATTTTGCATACTAAGGATAGATTGTCCTTCTTTTGCCTTGAAATAATACCAATAATGAAAGTGAAAGTCACTCAGTCATGTCCAACTCCTTGCGATCCCACGGACTTTACAGTCCACGGAATTCTCGGTTATATTTTCTCCCCCTCAGAACTCTGTAACAATTTTTTCCATTGTCTTATAAAATTCAATATTGCTGTAGAGTAGTTTCAGATTTATCGTCCCTTCCTCGTAGGTCATTCATGTTTTCTGATGGAAAGTTTAAGTAATTTTAAAGGACTATAATAAAGTAGCAATGGTTTCATATAATTTTTATCCTGGAACTCAGTAAATCCTTTATGCCTAATGATTAATTTCATTACCAGTATGTATAAACATAATGCGTAGCCTAGTAGTTAGAATGTATCCTTTGCTCCTATTTTCTGTTCAACCGTTTCTCAGTCATCCAACCTTAAGAAGATTAATTACACTCTTCAGGCCTCTGTTCACCATCTATAAAGTTATAACTACTACAACATAGGGTAATAATGACTTATGTCATGACAAGATATGCAGAGTGTCTAAGCAGGCACATGGCAGTCAAGAAATATTAATCATCACTATAATCAGTTAATGATGCAGATTTAAATATTTTTTTCTATTTGCTTTTTGTTTCATTCTGTATTTCACGAAAACCACAGTTCTGTATGCTTACTCTGCTGTACCTGTCCTTTTTATTTATTGTTTTCTCTAAGTGGTTTTTACCTGCATTTCTCTTTTTTTTTCCCCTGTATTTGACATGGTTTTCTACAGCCTGAACTTTGTGGTATTGTCTCTTTTTTTTGCCATACTGATTTTCTTTCTTAGAATTTTAGATTTAATTAGTGTCTAAGAAAATTGTTTATACTTGGCCTTTTATTTCATATTCCCTTTCAATTTTTCCAAGAAAAACACTTTTAAAGTTTTAATATATCCTGAAGTATTTTTACCAATCAAGAGTCGTTATCTTTTGCATGCTGAGTTCCTCTGTCTCCACCAATGAGTGAGAGACAGAGAAAGAGAGACAAAGGGAGAGAAATATGTCATCTGAGGGCTTTCCTGTGCTGCTGCTTTGTCTAGATGCTTTGAGACAGGCTTTTTCTACAGGGTTTTCCTACTACTGGCCCTCCTTATGCCCTTCTGTCTCTCTGCAGAGTTTCAGTTTTAGCTGGGTGCTGATTATTTTGCTTTTCCATTGTCATTTCATCCTCTATGGCTTTTGGACACAGAAAACTGCACATGGGTTTTGGATTCCTATATCTCAACTTCTCTAACACTTTTTACAACAGAAAACAGACATCAGTTTTCTATTTTTCCATCATTCTAAGGGCTGGGTGGTGTGTGTGTGTGTGTGTGTGTGCGCACATGTGTGTGAACCACCACACTCTCATAGTAGGTCTGCAAACCACAGCAGAACGTTTCTAGGGAACAATTTGCAATATGCATCATAATTTTAAGGCATATGGCTTTTGACTCAGAAATTTCACTTTAAGAAATGTATTAGAAATCAATGGTGTACAAACGTGTCAGTAATGGAACACTTATTTTAGTTGTTTATAATTGAAAACTACTTAGAAACCATGCACTTTTAACAACAGGTGCTCGTTGTATAAATCATGATACATTCAAGGAACTATTTTGTGGTTATTAGAAATGCCGTATACTAAAAAACACAAAAAAGGTAAGTAGAAAATAGCATACATTCAATAGTAGAGCATAATTATTTATATAAAAGTATATCACTCAATGAAAAAAGGGCAATGTTCACAATGTGTCAACACTGGTGGTTTTCATAGCCTTCTGCACATTTTAAAAAAAAGCATGACCACAAATTAGTTTTATAATCATAACAACAGTAATAGATCTAACAAAATAAAGATTAGAGAAGATATAAACTTCTACCATCTCCAGAACAGTTACTATCTATAGAGTGCTCTATGTCTGGTACTGTATAAGACCTTAACAAATTATCCTCTCAGTGGCCCCATGAAGCAAAAGTTAGCGTTTCAGCTTTCAGCTGAGGAAGTTGAGGGATGGAAAGGTTAAACAAGTGTAATATTACTCAGCTCATAAAAGACCATGCCTGGCAGTGAACCCAGTTCAGTCTAACAGCTACCATCATCCAGGTGCACCCTCCTAACCCTGAGGATTGTCAAACACATTTTAACACTTTTTCAGGTGACAGGTTTAATAGCTCAATATTTAAACTTTTGAATACTGACCCTTATTTCATACTCTAAACATGGACTTAAAAGAGAATTCAAAGGACAGAGTAAACACATACCCAACAAACAAAACCATAAATGCAGAAGACATTAAGATTCATATCTCAATGTAAATCATTCCTTTTAACATACTGTTTTATGAATTACAGTCCCTGACAAATGAGGGTCCATGCCATGGCATCAGAGAGTATCATTAACTCTTTCAAGCCATCAGTTGCAAAGAGCACCAAAGAGGCAAATTTTCCTTCAAACATTCTCATAATCTGAGGAGTTTCCTGAATTTTCATGTAACTTTAACGCAGTTTAAATCGAAGACCAATCATGCAGTATACTCTGGTTCTGATTTTGAAAAATACAGTATTTCTCAACCATTTTCATTATAAGCCCAAACTCTGTCAGATATATTTCTACATGATTAGCATGCTACCTAGAATTCTGCCTACACATCAGTCCACTTCCACTTCCACAATAGTGGTTTCGGTTATAAACAAGAACAGCAGCCATACCATAGCCTAAGGGAACAGGTATAGTAGGGAATTAGAACTAAAACAGTTGAGTAATGAAGTTTCAAACATCTCTTCTTCTGGAATCTACCTGATACCCTTTATCAGACTCTTTGCTATGCATAACACATCATGTAACAAAGTTTAAAAAGCAACTTAAAATAGCAAAGCAAACTAGCAGTTTAAGAGGTTAACCATACCTGTCTCCCACCAGAGAGGCAGTAACAATGAGGAATCAAGGAATTTGGGGTCAGAGCCACAAAATTAAGGAAGAACATGGTATTCAAGATATAGCAATGACAACTCATCTGGCATCAAGTCCTCATAGGAAAGATTCACAGGTTCAGTATCATATGTTGCCTCATCGAGAAATGGAAGAAAACTGAGAGACACATAGATGATTGTCTGGAGCGGTGACTATATCATCCCCCTCTCCCTCCTCCAGTGGGGAGGGCAAGGTGAACGACAATTTGCCAGTTAAGACGCGTAAACATGTCAGGATTCAGAAACCGAACTCCAAGTCTTACCCTCAGTGGACTTTCTTTGGATTTCACTTAAGTCAAGAGCATTGACAAAAACCAATCTCAATTACTGCCTCTTTTCTACCATTATAGCAACACTGGGCCTGCTGAGATAATACTTATTTGTAAACTATAAATAATAATAAAGAAATAAGGACTTGATGCAAAGATAACATTCTCAGACACAAATGAATAATCTAAGACAGAAAAATATAGGTTCCTGAATTCTGAGCCAACCTAGGGAAAGACTATAATTTTCCACCTATTCCACCAACCAGAAGAAACACAAGAAAACTAAGAAAGGCCGGGGCATAGAATGACACTCCATGTTCTCAATGCAAATGAAAAGGAGCTCTCAGAACATGATCCATCTGGTTTCTTTCTTTAGCACAACAATAATGACTGAATGGAACACTGAAGTTTAGATTCATCAGAACTACATTAAAAAAAAAAACCAAAAACCCAAGAAAATCCCATTAGGGTCCCATGAAAACGTTTAACACATTCCCACGTCTCTATGGATACAAGTCCATAGGTTATCTGTAAAAACTCCCATACATTATTTTAACGGGAACAGCTAAACAAATTGGCTCCAACAGAAATACAAATAAATGGATTAAAAACTGGCTATCTAACCGTATAGAGAGAGAAATCGTAATTGGTAGTCCGTCTAGTTGGGGAGAGGTTTCCAGTTGGGTCCCACAAGGATCGATATTGGGTCCCATTTTGTTTAATATCTTTATAAAAAATCTGGAAGACAAAGTAGAGAATGTGCTAATTAAGTCGACTGACGCCACTAGATTAGGATTGGTGGTTAAAGTAAATTGGATATAGATAAATGCTACTGGCCTTTAGAAAGACCGATATTAACAGAAACTAGGACTTCTAAATAGTTATATCTTTTTAATGTACCACTTAAAAATCTAATTCCAAATGTTATAAATAAATAAATTTAAAAGATCTTAGGTTCAATGAAAAAGACAACTTAGAGACTCATAAAACCCATGAATGCAGAATGAAGGATGTCCCCCCAATAGAGATATTCTCAGCACAGCTTTATTTGGAAAACTGGTGGCTATGGGTCTCTCAATACAATAAGGATACTGCAGGCAATTCACATATCCAAGAATAATGGTACTGAAAAGATGAAGTAACTGAATTCTCAAAAATATATATATCTAGTTATTGGCAGAAAAATAAACAAGAAACCAATATAAAGCTTAAAAGAAAAAAAAGAGCTAAAACTTGGAGGCATAAACAAGAGAAGTGGGTGAAATTATCAACAGAAAATTCTACAAGCACACACACATACACAGACACAAAATAGAAGAATGCAAGGTGTAACAGGAGGACTTTCCTAACATTTGAAAGAGAGACTGCATTTTTTTTGACTACTTCTAAAGATACTTGGGAAGAATATTCAGTAGAACTCTTACTAGTTTGAGGTTTGTTTTTAAAAATCTTAGTATTTTACAATTTAATTTGTCACATGGAGACAACTGTGAAAGTAATAGGGATTGTCAGTTATGGATTCTTGTGTATAGACAGGTTTGTTTTAGGTGATGTTAACTGAACTGAAAATATAGATAATGTGGAATCAACTTTTAAATTTTATTGGATAAGGACTGGAAAACCTAGATGGCCTCAGAAATCTTGTTAACTCTGTTATGCTACCTTGGATATTTCATTTTCCTTAAGAGCCTTAGTTTTTGCATGTTTAAACACAAGGCTAAGGATTGTTCTAAGAGCTGCAGATACTCTTGTTAAAATAAGACCTTACAGGAAGCTTATACAGAGATTAGAAAACTGGAAGTACACTTTTGAGCAACAGTGAGTGGGCTCCCACCTGGCTGCTGCTGCTGCTAAGTCATGTCCGTCGTGTCCGACTCTGTGTGACCCCATAGACAGCAGCCCACTAGGCTCCTCAGTCCTTGGGATTCTCCAGGCAAGAACACTGGAGTGGGTTGCCATTTCCTTCTCCAATGTGTGAAAGTGAAGTCGCTTAGTCGTGTCCAACTGTTAGCGACCCCATGGACTGCAGCCCACCAGGCTCCTCTGTCCATGGATTTTCCAGGCAAGAGTACTGGAGTGGGGTGCCATTGCCTCTTCCACCTGGCTAGGCTTCCCATTTTCACCCCCCTCTGACCTCAGGACACAGAATAGTTTAAAAATCACTTTAGATTATCTGACATGCTGTCTCTGTCTCTTAAAAAAACTATCAACAGAACCTATAAAAGTGAATCCTTCGCTTCATGACTGATTTCTCCAGAGCATCCAACAATACTTAGTTGATTATATGTGCCTGAGCTTTAAAAAAAAAATGACTGTAGAATTACAGTTGAACAGAAGGAACACTCTTGATAAGAATGAAAGTAGCATTATTCATAATGCCGACAAGAAAGACAGCATCGTGCAATCAGAGTCCTCTGTGGGTCTCCTATAACCTTCCATGCTGGGCTAAGGCAAAAAAAGGAGTCTGGTGTTAGATAGTTACCTTTTAAAATCTAATCAAATGGCTGTAAGTATTCTGGCCTAAGAAATAACTGATACAGTTTTTGGTTGGTCTGTTACAGATTTTATAGCTAGTATCTGTTGAAAAATGATTTCTTTGCTTTGACTTTAAAATTTCCAATGTGAAACATTCCTCTGTAGATGATACTCTTGTTTTAGAGATGGGATTGCATCCTACATATCAGAGCACGTAAAATGCACAGGCAAGTACCACCAATAGGACTGGAGACTGAAAATTTTATTATTAAAAGTAATTATGCTTATAATTTTATTAATATTTATCAATTACCTAGTGCCAGTCATATTCTGGGAACTATGCTATTCTCTCTACATTTTATCATAACTTCATAATAACTGCTGAAAAAGGACTTAACTCCATTCTACAGATCAGAACACTGAAGGGTCAGAGAGGGGGTTTTTTTGGCCTATTATCACACAACTATTAAGTGGTAAATGTCAAATCTGACTCCAAAATATCTGTTCAGAACTTTGTGCTAAATGGTAACTCCTGAAACCATGATGTTCTGCATGCTGATTGAGAAAGCAGAGAAACAACTCATACAATTTATGCTAAAGAGGTTTAAGAACAGGACAAGTATCTTTTTCTCAAGTTGGAAGCCAGAGCATTGGACGAGCACAGGGTTTTTTTAACCTCAGAAGGACTGACATTTTGGGTTGGATAACTGTCATGCGGAGGCTGTCCCATGCACTATTCGATATTCAGCAGTACGCCTGGCCTCTATCCACTAGATACCAGAGAAAATCCCCTCCTCCTGGTTCTGACAATTGAAAACCTCTACAGACATTGTCAAGGCTCTTCCCGGGACAAAACTACCTGTGATTTGAGAACCACTGCACTAGAAGAACTCTGATACCTTTTTGTTCTCTCACATTCTATGTTCTGAATTGCAAATCCAACATTAGACAGGAGGATGGGTTCTGCATCACTATGGGGTACCTGCCTATTGAACCATCCCCTACCTCCATCTTGTACACTGAATTTAAAACTGTCTGAAGCTCTCCAGGTTCAGTTGGCAATAAAACTGCCACTCTCTGGTACTTAAATGTATCATTTATATGCAAATTGATAAGTAAAAAAATAGGGTCGATGGAAGTAAAAAGAGATCAGATGTAAACTTAAGTTAGTTTTGCATTAGGCAATTGATTGAGTCTCATTTCAAACTGCAGTCCTATGAGATAGTTTTATTTATGTATTCATTTTCTCTTCTTTACTAAAGCTACTCTTATCAGGAAAATCATAAAATGGATTTAAAAAGCGTTCTCTCATTTGATAGCCTTAGAGGGCCATAATGCTACCTTGGAATCTATTAACATATCCCAATAACTGAAACCCAGAGCATTTAAAAGGGACTGACAACTTCCTAGACCCTGTGGTTCACTGACTTATAAGGGCCACACTTAAAATTTGCATTATTATGAATATCATCTCCTGGGAAAGGAATGCCTTTGATTTAGAGAATAGTCCAAAATCAAATATCAGACCTATGGATGTACAGAAGATATCAGTGAGTCAGAAATTTTCATTGGATTTGCTCCAAATAAAATTCAATGGCAGAGATGATTTATGGTATGCTATCCTTGGAATTAAATTGAAGTTAGAAATATTAAAATGTCAATTAAATAATTATTGGATGGTTAACAATTCCAGATGGCCTAAAAGTATTACCATTTTCTTAGTTCCATCACTATGAGCTATTTATCAAATCCATATTACGTACTACTTTATAAACACTATTTATGGGATATATTAAAATAAGACCTTGTTTTTCTCATATATTTTGAAGGGTCTAAATTTGGACTCAGAGAAAGCATGTGCATAAATATTCTGCTCAGTGCAGAAAGTTACATAACAGGAAGCCAGGTGAAGTATTTTTGAAGTACAGACAGGATCTGTAGATCTATTGGAACTGCTATCAATAGGCTTAAAATGGAAATTCTAAATCTTGAATGCAAATTAGAATAATATTAGCAGAATTTTAAAAATTATGATGCTTAGGCATACCCCAGGACAACCAAATCAGAATTTCCAGGGAAGAAATCTAAGCTTCAGTAATTTTTAATACTTTCCTTGTCATTTGATTGGGCACCCAAGATTGAGAACTATTGCTTTAAAGAATAGATTAGATTTAAAACCGTGTGTAAATTTTTTTTTGACTATGCCTGACTTAAGCAACATGGTAGCCTCTTGTACTCAAATGTTTCAAGGATTTTAGGTGGTAATGTGAAAGGCATTAACTATCTGTCACTTAGAAAGTTATTCTTTTTTTCCCTTCCACTTCTCTTTTTATCCATCTGATGACTTCACAAACAAAGTGTCAGTTTGTTGCTGGTGAGTCTTTAACACACGTCTATACTTGCTTATTTTGCTTTTAAAACAAAGAGAATGCAGAGCTCAGGCTCATAGCCTGAGCTAGAATTAATAGTATAGTTTATATATATGTAATATAACCTAGAATTAATAGTATAGTTTCATTTAAGATTATCTTCCTAGAATTAATAGTATAGTTTCATTTAAGATTATCTTCCAGCAAGTAATACTGATATAACTGATATGAAATTTCCTTTATAAATAAATTTAGATAAAATGAGTTAATTTAGATAAACATAAAGTAAATAATAGTACACATTCTCCTCATAAATGGAAAAAGTCACAAAAGTGGTCTCAGATGACCACAGCTTGGGCCACCCTAGTGTTAAGGTAAAGGGCATCTAAATGTGTCTTAAATTTGGGCCCTAATTATGTCTCCACCACAAATGATGTTTAGTTTTCTCATTTGATAACAAGACCATGAACCTATATGGCAGGCATTCTTCTATGACTTTAAGAAGCAAGGAGGGCTTGCCCTTGAACCTACCTTGTTGACATCCAGGCGCATCTTCTCGTTGTTGGCACTGGCAGCCTTTTCAGCTGCTTTCTTTTGGCGCTGAGGTCCCCTCCCAAAAAAGATGTAGTTGACCAAAGCATATTCCAGAAGGGCCATGAAAACAAAGACAAAGCACCCCATCAGGTACATGTCAATGGCCTTCACGTAAGGGATCTTAGGGAGAGTCTCCCGGAGGTGGGTGTTGATCGTGGTCATGGTTAGCACAGTTGTAATTCCTGCAAAAATGAGACAGAGTACAAATGTTTGTATTTGCTTGCTGATTTCATCATAGCTGGAAAGGCTAACTCTTTTACTTTTTCATATATCCCACACAATATATGAGTGAGGGGGTGAAGTTCGCTCAGTCGCATCTGAGTCTTTGTGTCCCCATGGACTATACAGTCCATGGAATTCTCCAGGCCAGAACACTGGAGTGGGTAGCCTTTCTCTTCTCCAGGGGATCTTCCCAACCCAGGGATCAAATCCAGGTCTCCCGCATTGCAGGTGGATTCTTCACCAGCTGAGCCACAAGGGAAGCCCAAGAATACTGAATTGGGTAGCCTATCCCTTCTCCAGCAGATCTTCCCGACCCAGGAATCGAACCAGTGTCCCCTGCATTGCAGGCAGATTCTTTACCAGGTGAGCTATGAGGAAAGCACACAATATATACTGGGAAATTATATATCAGCCCTGTGATAGGCCTGGGAAATATGCATATATCATTAATTTATAATAAACATTAATCACTGGGGACATTTCCTTTAATCACAGCTTTATGGTTATAGCTATGTATCTAGTGTAGGACTTGGAGATGTGAATTAAATGCTATGACAGACATGTGTAATATGATAGTTGAGAAAACAGAGTTGATCCTAATTTAGCCCATGATGTGGCAGGGGAATGATCAGGAAATCCCACCTTTGGAGCTGAATCCTGGAGAATGAGTGGGAGTTACCCAGGCAACCAAAACCTGGAGATCAAAAGTGATAGTAGATCTAAGGGCATTGGTAGTGGAAAGAGTTTTTTTAGAGAGGTGCTTTGTGGGGATGAAAGTACACAGCCCATCAAAAGAATCTCAAGAAATTCATTGTGGGTACATTAAAGGATATGATGGGAAGAAGGATGAGAAAAGTGAAGATTAAGTAAGGCCCGCATAATGGAAAGCCATATACAGAGAGCTTGATGCAGAGCTCGAACTTAAAATTGAAGGCAACATGGAGCCACTGACCAGCTTCAACCAGACAGGCATTAGGGACAAACTGTGTTTAGAACAACCGCTCTGGCATCAGAGTGGAGCGCAGAAGGGAAGCATACAAGACAGGAAATAGAATACCAGCTTAGAGTCTTTCAGAATAAGAAAGTAATGAAGGGGAAATAAAATGTGTGTGTGTGTGAGTCTTTCAGAATAAGAAAGTAATGAAGGGGAAATAAAATGTGTGTGTGTGTGTGTGTGTGTGTGTGTGTGTGTGTGCGTGCACGCGCGCTCGCGCTTAGTTGCTCTGATCCCAGGCTCCTCTGGCCATGGAATTTTCCAGGCAAGAACACTGGAGTGGGTTGCCAGTTCCTACTCCAGTGGATCTTCCTGACCTAGGGATCGAAACTGCGTCTCTTTCATCTCTTGCACTGGCAGGTGGATTCTTTACCACCAGCGCCATCTGGGAAGTCCCCAAATAATAGTAATAGTACTGAAATCAATGAATACATATTGAAATCAATGAATAGATGCTATGAACAAATGATGGCAAAAATATGGAAACTAGAGGAAGAAGGTAACAGGAAGCAGGTATCTAGCCTTCGTGTTTTGGNCTTTCATCTCTTGCACTGGCAGGTGGATTCTTTACCACCAGCGCCATCTGGGAAGTCCCCAAATAATAGTAATAGTACTGAAATCAATGAATACATATTGAAATCAATGAATAGATGCTATGAACAAATGATGGCAAAAATATGGAAACTAGAGGAAGAAGGTAACAGGAAGCAGGTATCTAGCCTTCGTGTTTTGGGGTTGGGAATGTAGGCACATAATGCACAGATTAATAATACAGAAGTATCACACAATTCTTTATGGGAAATGCCACACTAGCTCAGGTTATAATTTTTGCCCAGCTGAGGGAGCATCTTCAACAGTGGGGAGTAGTTTCCCTCCAAGCTATAACTGAAGGGACAGAGAAATGCTAGATAAAAGCACTGGGAGTTCAAAGTCCTGAGGTTTGATAAGGTCCAGCTTTGTAGCAAAAGAGTAATGCGAAAATAGGAGTCAGAAGTCAAGATCACATAGATGTAAAGTTGTAGAGTCAACATATGAACTGGGATCTCTCTAATTCCAAAATCCGTGTCCTTAAAACACTACCCAATGACACAGCACAATGTTAATTTTGAATTCTGTTATTTTTTTAGGAACATATGTTTTCTGATTTAATTTTGTCTAATAAGATCAATCATACTTTTTGTCTTGTTTGTCTACATGTTCATGAAATAGACACAGATAAAATAAATTTGAGCATCTGATTCTGAGCATGGTTATACTTTAGATGTAGGTGTTTTATAGTTCTCATATCTTTTCTGTATTAGTCATTTTGATACATTTTCCAATTTCACTTTTCATTATTTCATCTAGAGCTTATCTTGTATGACATGACCATTACATGTATATTATAAAACTGACAATACTGATTTCACTACCTATCTAAATCTTATGTTTAGATAATCTTAAGGTGTTTCTGACCTAGTAATAAACTGCTCACATAAGACATTTTAAACATTTATTTAAAAAGTAAATAACTTACTTATTATTCCTGTAATAGGCATAAAATTGAGAAGAGACTTTTATTTTCGAATAACAGGATATTTACAAGTTCCATTCATTACTGTGTTCAGCAAATATTTACTGAACACCATTCACCGTGTGAGACACTACAGACATAGTTGGAGCAAAATTAGGTATGGGCCTTCCCCCAAGGTATCTTCAATATTATGAGGAAAAAGGATATCACAAACCAAATAAATATAAATTGTAACTGTCGTTCGTTTCCAAGGGTGTTCTACTGTATTTTAGGAGACTATATCACAGGGGACTTGATTCAGTTTAAGAGGTCACCAATTCTCCTTGCATCCTAGAACCACCACAATCTAATCTCAGTCCAGCAGCCAAAGTTATTCCTTTATATGTGAAATCATGTCACTTTGCTCAGTGACTAATTTCACTCAGAATAAAAGTAAAGACGTTATGATGGCTCCTGGACCATAGCTCCCTCTCCCTGACATCTGTACGCCGAAATTCAATCTGCACCCACCTACTGGTCACCTTGCTCACCTCTTTGGCATGTTTCTACCTGGGGGCCTTTTCATCTCGCTGAAATAGACTCATTTAGACATTTCTGTGACTCGATCTTCTTCAAGGCTTTGCCCATTGGAATGACTGAATGAAGCCTACCCTGATGATGCTAAACTGTCCCCCAGTATGTCCTCCCCTTCTTTTGCTTACTTCCTGTTTACTATATTATGTAATTTGCATGTTATATGCAAAATAAATTCACTTTTTACCTTTTTTTTGTTAGAATACAATTTCCAGAAGGGCACTGGCTTATCTCCAGTGCCTCATATGTATGACACGCAGTAGGTATACAAAAAGTGTCGTTGAATGAATAAATACATGACTTTGCTAAGGAAATCCTGATTTAATTGAGATTTACTAGTGGAGCAGTTAACAACTTTATATTTTATAGGGATTAAGTCAGGACTTGAAATAATAAAGATCATGTGAAAAGTGATAAATTTACTATATCTTGAGTTAGCAACATAAAAATGTTCATGAACTGTAATTTATCCTCTTCCTCTGATATTATAATGGAAAAACATCAAAGCATAAGATAAGTGATGCCATGGATGATTTCCCAATGTTCGTATACTTTGTTGTCTCCTGTCCCCTGTCATGCTATTCCAAAACCTTAATCAACCTTTAGAATTCTTTCTGCTCACTGATTTGTTATACATTGCATTTCTTTGTTTCTTACTCAGAAAAAAAAGATGGAAGAGAGATAGGTCTTCCCAGGTAAGAAAACACAGATAAAAACTGAACAATTATCAAGCAGGATTACATGAACTAGGCTTCAATAAAAATATCAAGCTGATGCGACTAATTTCATTACTGACAGTTATATAGTTAATGAACTTTGACATGAAAGAGTTTTAATTAGTGTTCAATTGATTTAAACGCTGAATCAGATCATCCAGTGTCGCATATCCGAATTCTTGTAATGTGTGCCGTCAGGTCTCGTCACGCATCACAAACTTGAGGGCAAGGGAAAAGCACACCAGAGCGTGCGCACACACAGGCACACGCTGCACGCCATCGGACCCATGCCTACCTAATGCCACTCTTGCCGCTGAAGCATCGTAATTAATCCAGAAGGAGACCCAGGAGAGGATAGTGATCAGGATAGATGGCATGTATGTCTGCAGGATAAAGTAACCAATGTTTCTCTTAAGCTTAAAGCTGAGGGATAACCTGGGATAGGAACCTAGAAAGACAATTTTAAAACATCATTATTATCAGTCAGTGTCTATAGGACACTTTCCTTTAAAGACCCATAAACAGTCTATATATCTTCCCTAAATTCAATTTTAGCTTCTGGTGAAGGGCACTTCCTTATACAAAAGTAGNACCACAGTTCAAAAGCATCAATTCTTCAGTGCTCAGCTTTCTTTATAGTCCCACTCTCACATCCATACATTACCACTGGAAAAGCCATAGCCTTGACTGGATGGACCTCTGTTGGCAAAGTAATGTCTCTGCCTTTTAATTTGCTGTCTATGTTGGTCATAACTTTCCTTCCAAGGAGTAAGCATCTTTTAATTTCATTGGTGCAACATAGTGCCATAGAAATTCTTGACACTTTAGTCTGTGGACATTAGTGGGCTGATAATTTCCAAGTTCCTCTCATCTGTAGCTGTAGGCTCTACATGTGCCCCACAAGATTTCTGAAAGGAAGAGAGGATCAAGGTGAGCCTGCTGAGTGCTGATTTTGAATAGCAATTATGGGACAAAGACTGACATCAGACACTAGAGCAGGAGTTGGCAAACATTTTAAGGGCCAGATAGTAAACGGTTTAGTCTGTGTGGGCCATTCCATCTCTATGGCACTTATAGAGCTCTGCTATCATAGGGCAAAAGTGGCCATGAGCTACATTCCAATATAACTTACAGAAATAGGAAGCAGCTGAATTTGGACTGTGGGTGGTAGTTTGCTGACAATTGCACTAGAAGATTGCTCTCTGTAGGCTGACTTCCACAGTGTATGACCTCAGTAATCCTTCCGGTTTGATGCTCTGCTTTCACTGTCTTAAAATTCCCAGTACTTTTCAAATGAGGATCTCTATATTTGCCTATATCCTATGTTGCTGGTCACTGGTTATATACAATCTTTTTGCTATCATATCTCTGTAGGTCTGAAGAAAACCAAATCAATCTGAGATACAGAAAGTATAATCATGAGATAAGGTCAGATGTATGATATTAGTTATATACCAGAGGAGCCTTATAGATAAAATGTTTCCTGGTCTAGCAGCAAGAAAATTAAGAACTTGCCTTTTATCATAGTAATACTGGCATATATAAAGGGATGTGTCTGTCTGAAGAATGGCTATCTGGTGGTCCAGTAGGCAATATTCCAGACTGCTGTGATGCAGGATTCTATGTGCATGGAATCAGACCACTTTCTAACACCATACACAAAAATAAACTCAAAATGGATTAAAGACTTAAATGTAAGGCCAGATACTATAAAACTCTTAGAGGAAGATATACGTGGAACACTCTTTGACATAAATCACAGCAGGGTCCTTTTTGACCCACCTCCTAGAGTCATGGGAATAAAAAAAAAAAAAAAACAAATGGGATTTAATTAAACTTAAAAGCTTTTTCATAATCAAGGAAACTATAAACAAGATGAAAAGACAACTCTGAGAATGAGGGAAAATAATTGCAAATGAAGCAACCGGCAGAGGATTAAGTTCCAAAATATACAAGCAGCTCGTGCAGCTCAATATCAGAAACACAAACAACCCAATCAAAAAGTGGGTGGAAGACCTAAGCAGACATTTCTCCAAAGAAGACATACAGATGGCCAACAAACACAGGAAATGATGTTCAACATCCCTCACTATTAGAGAAATGCAAATCAAAACTACAATGAAATATGACCTCACACCTGTCAGAATGGCCATCATCAAAAAAAAATCTACGAACAATAAATGCTGGTGAGGATGTGGAGAAAAGAGAATGATTTTGCAGTGTTGGTGGGAGTGTAAATTGATAGAGCCACTATGGAGAACAGTGTGGAGATTCCTTAAAAAAACAGAATAAAACTACCATATGACCCAGCTATCCCACAACTGGGCATATACCCTGAGAAAATAAAAATCCAAGAAGACACACATACCCCAAATGTTCATTGCAGCTATTTATAATAGCCAGGACATGGATATACATTAATGAATGAGTGAATAAAGAAGATGTGGTACATATAAACAATGGAATATTACTCAGCCATAAAAAGGAATGAGTCGGAGTCACTTGTAGTGAGGTGGATGAACCTAGAGCCTGTTATACAGATGAGTAAGTCAGAAAGAGAAAAACAAATATAGTATATTAACACATATATATGGAATCTAGAAAAAATGGTACTGATGAACCCATTTGTAGGGCAGGAATAAAGACACAGATATAAAGAATGGACTTTTGGACACAGAGTGGGAAGAGAGGGTGGGACAAAGTGAGAGAGTAGCAATTATGTATATATACACTACGATGTGTAAAATAGATAGCTATTGGGAAGCTGCTATATGACACAATGAGCTCAGTTTGGTGCTCTGTGATAACCTAGAGGGCTGGGTGAGAGGGAGGCTTAAGAGGGAGAGGATATATGTATGCATATATATATATATATATATATATATATATATAGCTGATTCACATTGTTGTACAGCAGAAACCAACNAAAATGTGGATGGAGAGTCATTTTTCCCGAGGAATATTTGTGGGAGATATAACTAAAGGATCAGATTCTTGAAACTGGGTCCTTTGATGGTGGGAATCTAGGGAGTTATATTTTAAACAAGATATGTAACAGAACATGGTCTTAAAACATAAAAGAGTCACACTGATAAACAGGGTGTGTGCATGTAGGGCAGGGGAGAATATTCTTACTAATTGAACGAAAGCCTTGTCTAGCCCTCATGGGCTGAGGCAAGTATGTTAATATTAAAGTAAAAATATTTTAAGTAGAAACTCATTTCCATAGTGTCTCAGGGGTTCAGAGGACCTCAAATCTAGGAAAAGTTTCTGTTGTTCTCTTTGCAAAGCTGGAGGCTATTTTGTATTCTTGGTTGAAGTAGTTTTCAGGGACAGGAAGTGCCTGAGTCCTTAGCAGAAGGACAATTCAAGATCTACAGCTACAGTACTTGCTATTTCTGTGCTTGAGGAATTCATTTCAATAAGAAAAATAAAAGAGGTACATTCCTGGGAGCTTATTAATTTTCTTTTAATGAGTATGGAAAAATTATTACATTCCTGGGCTTTTGGGTTAAAAACCTGTGCTGACTAAAACAAGCCTGACCTCAGTTCTGGAAGAGTAAGATGGTAAAGGCATTGAGACAATCGAAACATCTGGAAAATCTTTGAGCTTCGAACGGTAGGTAAGGCTACATAAGGAAAGTCCTGCCCTCTGAGAAAAATGTGAAATCCTCCTATCCTGTTGTCTTTAGAGAACTTCACTGTGGTCAGACTTGGGCAAACTGTGACTTGGCTGTTCTCAGTGTGTTTCAAAGAATTACAGTCAGTTCTGTGAGATTATCAGCATTATGTCGGGGGGACAGCTCTGACCCAGGCTGTTACTGGGTCGTTTCTCTCTCCACACGCCATCTCTAACACTTATTCCCTCCTCTAGTATATGAGACACATTCGCTTTGCTGTGGGTACCTTCTTGAAAATAACTTTTTGAACATAACTGGATGGCTTCCAAATGGGCTTGTTGGGGAACTGAGCATTTTCACAGACCTGTCTTCTAGAGTCCCCATTCTTTCCTGGGACCCAACCCTGATATAAATGAACTCTTCTGGCAAAATATGATAAAGCCCCTTTTCTCTTAACCATTTCCCCTGATACAAACCTGTGGAAAAAACAACCTTCTTGGTGATCAGTTTGTAATCTACAATAGAGAACTGTGGAAGCTCAATCTTGGTTACTCCTGTCACTGCGTTATCATCCCCACGCCAATAAAACTCAATGTCATCGGTAGTATATCCATCTGTAAAAGGAAACACATATACAGATACACAGAAGACACACAAAATAGAAAAAAAACTGTTTAGAAGATGAACTGTGTAAAGGATAACAGCTACAGCTAAAGGTTATTATGGGTTAGGTATCATATCAAGCACTTTAAGTATATTTCCACCTTTAACCCTCACAATAATCCCACTGTGGAAGAATAATTAGGCCCACATTACAGAAATAGGCTTAGAGAAATTAACAGCTTGTATTAGTTCATGTAACTAGGAAGTGGTATCATTGGGACTTGAACCTAGGTTTATCTGATTACAAATCTCATTCTCTCAAACATTATCATGTTATCACTTAGCTCTGGTACTCTAAGAGTAGAAAAGAAGAGAAAAATCATTTATCAGTACAGCATTGAATAGTACAAAATATTTGGATTTCAAGTAGGAAAAGAAGTGATTATGAAGAAGTAAGCCATAAACTTTTTTAATATTCACAAACGTGATCTCTAAATTTGACTGTGTAGCATATCTAAATTGCAAAGAACTCCCTAAAGATTTAAATCAACATTAATTCCAACAGTTTTAAGAGCATAAGTACAAATGAATAGTGTACACTATTGCAAAGGCACAGCACATTTAAGGGGCTTGGTTCCATTCATACAACAATTACTTATTGGACACTTACTATTGCTGTATAATAACAACATTTTACTTATAAAATAATAAAAGGATAATGATCCTTTCAATTCATGGGACAGAATGGGGCAAACACACATTTACTAATTAGTGAAAGTGAAAGTCTCTCAGTTGTGTCTGACTCTTTGTGACTCCATGGACTATATAGTCCATGGAATTCTCCAGGCCAAATTACTAGAGTGGGCAGCCTTTCTCTTCTCCAGGAGATCTTCCTAACACAGGGATCACACCCAGGTCTCCCGCTTTGCAGGCGAATTCTTTACCAGCTGAACCACAAAGGAAGCTAACTAATCACTGATTATTAAGCATAAATATAACTGCAACGAATAGACACATTTTATATCGTAAACAATGACGTAGAGGGAAGCATGCAAATAAATCCAGCAAATACCAATACTGTACAAACTCATCCAGCCCCCATAAATCTCCCCTCTAAGCACACATTATATTTGTTTATCACATTGATCTCTTCAAAGAACATCTGTATCCAGATAGCTGGATTTTTACAAGTCTAGGAGCTATAAGTAAGTGAAAGTCGCTCAGTTGTGTCCAACTCATTGTGACCCCACGGACTGTACATCCATGGAATTCTCCAGGCCAGAATACTGGAGTGGGTAGCCTTTTCCTTCTCCAGGGGATCTTCCCAACCCAGCGATCACACCCAGCTCTCTAGTATTGCAGGCAGATTCTTTACCAGCTAAGCCACAAGGGAAGCCTGGAGGACATATATTGCTCCCCCCAATTTCAAAAGCAACAAAACAAAGACTTTTTTAAGTTTAAGAATCAAAAGACTTAAAAAACAAAGACTTGTTTCAAGCTCTTTGCCTTTCGACAGGTGACTGGTTAGCGTAACACTGGGACTAGAATGCCAGTCTTCTAGTTCTTAGTGCTTGAGATTCCTAATTAACCACATTTCTGCCAGAGAGAAAGTCAAACCTCTGAAAATGTGGAAGCAGATTATTTTTCAAAGAATTATAGTACCCTCTATTTGAGAATCTGTGTAAGTCACAGCAATGTCAGGCAATGTCTTAACTTTTCTAAAAAGATGAAGTTCTCTTTATTCAGAAGAGCCGTCATCTTTGTGTGATAATAGAAACGTAGTTTTCCTGGAACAGTTACTGAGAACTTGAACTTGTGATTCCATAATGATAGGTTTTTGGATAATAGCTAATGATTTTAAAAGGGTTATTTACTTGCAAGGGCTTCCCCAGAAGCTTAGTGGTAAAAAATCCACCTGTAATAGAGGAGATGAAGGTCTGATCCTTGGGTTGGGGAGATCCCCTGGAGGAGGGCATGGGGACCCACTCCCATGGACAGAGGAGCCTGGAAGGCTATAATCCGTAGGGTCACAAAGAGTCAGACATGACTGAAGTGACTAAGCATGCACGGAAGCACATTTATTTGCAAACATCACAAGTTGCAATAAAAATTGTGGAGTTTAAATAGATTCTACATCACCAACATTTTTATCAGCATGATTACATATAGAGTCCTTTATTTTGTCAGAGAATATATTTTTTTTTCACATAAAATCATGATTTAAAAGTAAATTTTTCATGAGTTTAAAGGAAAGCCTAGGTTTTAAGTAAATGGCGTAGCAAGCAGATTCTCAGAAAAGAGCTCACTCCTTAATAATCTACTCCATTAATATTCTCCATGTAAATCTAAGAACTCAGCTGTCTGTCCCAAAGATAACTGCTCTTTTTCTAAGATGGCAAAATTTTCCTAGTGTGGCTATGGGAACACTCACAGTCCAGGACTTCAACTCAAATTTAATCCCATTTCTCATTGGTTATCAAAATACATCTCTCAGTTATAAAACTGTTTAGAGTCTATGACATTCCCACCTTCCATAAAACAATTTAAAATAACAAGAGAAGGTCAACTTACTCCTAATTTCAAGCCAGATAGCTGGAAATGTATTATAAAATTGAATCTGTGTATACACATGTAAAAAGTATTTATGAAACGAGAAGGCAATAGTTTTCTAGAATGCAGCCATCTTTGAAAGAATAGGACAAGAGAAAAGTCAACTCAGTATTTCCAATAAAGCAGGGTCCCCAACTCTGTGGCCTGTTAAGAATTGGGCTGCGCAGCAGGAGGTGAGCAGTCAGTGAGCCAGCTAAACTTCATCTGTATTTACAGCCTCTCCCCCTCTCTAGCATTATTGCCTAAGTTCCGCCTCCTGTCAGATCAGTGGAGGCTCTCGTAGGAGTACAAACCCTACTATAAACTGTGCATAGGAGGGATATAGGTTGCGTGCTCCTTTTGAGAATCTAATGCCTGATGATATGACTCACGCATTATGATGATTTGTATAAGTATTTTTCCATACATCACAATGTAACAATGATAGAAATAAAGTGCACGATAAATGTACCCTGCTTGAATCATCCCCAAATCATCTCCTCTGCCCCTAGCCATGGAATAACTGACTTCCAAAAAACTGGGCCCTGGTCTGAAAAAGATTGGGGACCACTGCAATAGAGGACTAAATCTAAACTAGTAAAGAGTGTGTCTCTGGTCCTCTACTTTCCTTTCTTCATATAAAACCTTGCTTTAAAAGTAAATTTTAAAAGTAAAATTTCAGTACTTATCTTTTTTTGTTCATCACTACAAATCTTGTAACAGAAACTTTTTACAGAGAGGCATGGAGTATCAATGGAATTTCAATACAGTTGAAGAGGAGAAGCCTAATGGTTTTTTAAGGTAAAAACATTATAATAAAATATAGGGTTCTGTCAGAATGCCAGATATTTTACATAGTGCTTGCTAGACAATACCTTGTAGAGAATAGGTACTTGGCATCAATTACTGAATTAATAAAACAATTATTTATATATAAATGGACTTGAACAGTGGTTGTATATCCAGATGGTTGGCATTGTGAAGAGACATCACTGTCTCTTGATTCTAGCAGAGTACCCGGCACATAGAGTACCTGGCCTTAAATAAATATCTTCTGAGTGAATTCAGTAAAAGTCTCCTGATGATAACATAGCCCTTGAGTATAACAGAAAAATCCTTCATTATACATTTCTCCTTATATATTGGTTGGGCAAGTTACCACCTTATCAGCCTCCAGAGCAATCTGCATTGCAGGTCAAGAAGCAACAGTTAGAACTGGACATGGAACAACAAAATGGTTCCAAATTGGGAAATGAGTATGTCAAGGCTGTATATCGTCACCCTATTTATTGAACTTATATGCGGAGTACATCATGCCAAATGCTAGGCTGGGTGAAGATGCAGTCTTCATGACAGGCAAGATGAAATCAAGATTGCCAGGAAAAATAGCAATAACCTCAGACATGCAGATGGCACCACCCTTATGGCAGAAAGCAAAGAGGAACTAAAGAGCCTCTTCAAAGTGACAGAGCCGAGTGAAAAATCTGGCTTAAAATTCAACATTCAAAGAACTAAGATCATGGTATCCAGCCCCATCACTTCACGGCAAATAGATGGGGAAACAGTGAGAGATTTTATTTTCTTGGGCTCCAAAATCACTGCAGATGGTGACTGCAGCCATGAAATTAAAAGATGCTTACTCCTTGGGAAAAGAGCTATGATAAAACTAGACAGCATATTAAAAAGCAGAGACATTATTTTGCCGACAAAGGTCCATCTAGTCAAAGCTATGGTTTTTCCAGTAGTCATGTATGGATGTGAGAGCTGTACCATAAAGAAAGCTCAGTGCCGAAGAGTTGATGCTTTTGAAGTGTGGTGTTGGAGAAAACTTTTGAGAGTCCCTTGGGCTGCAAGGAGACGTAACCAGTTCATCCTAAAGGAAATCAGTCCTGAATACTCATTGGAAGGACTGATGCTGAAGCTGAAACTCCAATACGTTGGCCTCCTGATGTAAAGAATTGACCTGTTGGAAAAGACCCTGATGCTGGGAAAGACTGAAGGCAGGAAGAGAAGGGGATGACAGAGGATGAGATGGCTGGATGGCATCACCGACTCGATGGACAGGAGTTTGAGTAAGCTCTGGGAGTTGGTGATGGATAGGGAAGCCTGGCATGCTGCCGTCCATGGGGTCGCTAAGAGTCGGACACGACTAAGTGACTGAATTGAACTGAACTGGTAACCTAACCTCTCTTGATTCTCAATTTTCTCATACGAAAATTGAGATAATAGTAACATCTATGTCACAGGGTTGTTAAGCAGGAACAATAAACTGTTCCTTGTAAAACACTTTAGAAAAGTACCTGGTAGATAGTGCTCAAAAATTTAACTAATACTTCCTTTTTAAATAAGAATTATTTAAAATAAATGAAAACGTGTATTTAGTTACATGCCACTTTTCTATTTCATAAAAACATATAAGCATTTTCACAGTGAGAAAACTTAGCTGTTCAGTGACATTCATAGGACTATCCAAAGTGATAGTCAAAACATTTGAAGGTTATTTTGATGTCTAAGATTATGGAATCTGACACAATGGAGCAGTATATTGTATATACTCCTTGGCTACTGCTGGCTTAACAAACCCAACCTTCTTGCCTTCATTTTGGGTTAACCAAGTATAGAATGTTGCTCTAAACTCTTGCATCACTGATTTTTGTAGATGAAAGAGCAACAATCCATAACAGTGCCAGGGTGGTCATGTTCAAAAGCCAGCTCAGTATACTGTGTAGATTAGCTGAAAGCAGACCTCGTTTTCTTCCTTTCTTTGAATTTCCTCTGAAGGAATATTTAGCAGTCTCTNTGGATGGCATCACCGACTCGATGGACAGGAGTTTGAGTAAGCTCTGGGAGTTGGTGATGGATAGGGAAGCCTGGCATGCTGCCGTCCATGGGGTCGCTAAGAGTCGGACACGACTAAGTGACTGAATTGAACTGAACTGGTAACCTAACCTCTCTTGATTCTCAATTTTCTCATACGAAAATTGAGATAATAGTAACATCTATGTCACAGGGTTGTTAAGCAGGAACAATAAACTGTTCCTTGTAAAACACTTTAGAAAAGTACCTGGTAGATAGTGCTCAAAAATTTAACTAATACTTCCTTTTTAAATAAGAATTATTTAAAATAAATGAAAACGTGTATTTAGTTACATGCCACTTTTCTATTTCATAAAAACATATAAGCATTTTCACAGTGAGAAAACTTAGCTGTTCAGTGACATTCATAGGACTATCCAAAGTGATAGTCAAAACATTTGAAGGTTATTTTGATGTCTAAGATTATGGAATCTGACACAATGGAGCAGTATATTGTATATACTCCTTGGCTACTGCTGGCTTAACAAACCCAACCTTCTTGCCTTCATTTTGGGTTAACCAAGTATAGAATGTTGCTCTAAACTCTTGCATCACTGATTTTTGTAGATGAAAGAGCAACAATCCATAACAGTGCCAGGGTGGTCATGTTCAAAAGCCAGCTCAGTATACTGTGTAGATTAGCTGAAAGCAGACCTCGTTTTCTTCCTTTCTTTGAATTTCCTCTGAAGGAATATTTAGCAGTCTCTCAATGTGATTAAAAAATAAAAGAAAACATATGCAAATACATAAGACCTGACTTTACAGCTTTCATAATGATAATGAGTAAAAAATAATTAGATATTTTTTAAAAGACATCAGAAGAAGAGATGCACTGATGCTCTTCACTAGTGTCTTGCAAATTAAGTCCATCTTTTACATTTTATCCATGGGGTTCTTGAAACTGAGTGATTATATTGAATTGTTATCATTAAAACATAACTCACATCAATTCAGATGGCCTATGGATAAATCAAAATACAAATTTATTGAAATTTATCTAGGAGGAGTTAAAACTGCATGAAATGTTACTAAACCCTGATCAGGAAGGAAAAATATGTTCATTTGTAAATCTATGTAGATGTGAATGATAGATATTGGTAAATGTATGTACTAACTAAATGAGATCTAAGAAGGAAAATATACCATTTTAAAAACATTTATGAAATAGCTGAACAGATTCTCACAACTCTTATATATCTAACTATGTAACATGGCACCTAAATAAGCTTTTTCCTCATTTTATAGTTTGCATATTTATTTTGTTATCTACTATGTAAATATTACATTTTATAAGGATATTAATATGCCAAAAATATGAACCTGTACCAAGATATTAGACAGTGGAGGCTGATGAGAACATTTAGAAGAATTAACTGAATTATCAATGGTGCCATTTTTTTTCCTAGTGGAAAATTAAAGCGATTTATTATTCTCCTGATACTTACTTTAACTTTGCCAATTGGACTGCTAAATGTTCTCAGGTAGTTAACTATATTCTGTCTCCATTGATTCAACACAGCAACAGCTACATAGTACAGCTGACCTTTAAATAACATGGTTTGAACCGAATAGGTCCATTTGTAGATGGATTTGTTTTCAATAGGAAATACTACGGTACTACATGATCCACGGTTGGCTGAATCCACGGATGTGGAACTGAGGATGCAGAGCTGTGGATATGGAGAGCCAACTATACATGAGAAGGGGATTTTCAACTGTGTTGATGGGTGGGCCCCTAACATCTATCTGTGTTGTTCAAGAGTCAACTGTACAGCTATTTAGAATGAGAGCAAGAATGCAAACATTCTTTTCATGACTAACTCAGTGACCATGATTAGAAGTCTATCAGTCCATAATCAGAATGGACTCTACTCCATGCAGAGGCCTGCACGTAAGTGCAAAGGTGCAACTGAGTACAGTCAATTGAAGTTACAGGGATCTTTCAAGAGGGAGAGAGAGAGGAACTCACTTGTCAGCCAGAGCTCTTCAAATTCAGCAATGAAAGTGTTCTCAAGACACTCTGAGTGATTGCTCTGACTCCTTAATTGCACCTTATTCTTCACTCTGCTCTTCAAGATGGACTGCTAGACACAAATGTTCTGCTGCCAAATCGTTTCTAGACCTCGAGCAGCCTCAAATAATTGGCCTAGGATGGGTCAGACTTGATTACCTAGTAGCACCTGAGTGAGGACATCAAGTCATGACCCAGAATTTGTCCCACATCAGACGTAACTTTTTGTTATTACCATTTTCATGATGTAAGAGAATAGGAAATCTATCATAATCAAGCAAAATGTCAGAAATCGTACTTTAAAGATCACTTCTTTATTGGATTTCAATGCAAAACTCAGTATTTACTATCTCTGTATGGAGCAGGGTGAACTGGTAGGTCTTTCTGCCAGTTTAGCTCCATGAAGTGTTTCTTAAGCTTCCCTGTGATTGGAAAGTTAAAGCAATTAAAATAATATTTCAGACATGAAAAGCAATTGAAAATAATAATAGGCAAAAACAGCCACAACAATCATAACAGTAGCTGTGGTTTACAAAGCCTTCTGTGTCAGACACTGCCTTAAACTCTCTAAAATGGTTCTGTCTTGAAAGGAGAACTTGACTGGGTTATGGTTACTAGGATTCCTCTCCATCACCCAACCCTGATTTTTCCACATGCATGAGCCCTAAATCCTGAAGCAATACGTTAAAGAGAACTTTTAGCTAAAATAATAATAATAATAATAAGCTGGTGCTTCTCAAATTTAGTATGCACAGAAGTCACTTGGAAATCTTGCTAAAATGCAAACATTGATTAAGTAGGTGGAGCCTGAGATTCTATAGTTCTAACAAATCCTAGGTAGAAATGATGCTGTTTGTTCATGGACTATCCTTTGGTTAGCAACTGAGCAGGAGTTTTTATGGAGAAAAATTCATTTACTTTGCCAGGAAAGGCATGTCTGGTATCTATCCTGACCCAGAGAAGAACAAAGTTTCTTCTGCATTAAGTTTTTATAAGCTCCAAAATTAAAGTATCTTCTCCCAGTTCTTCCTCTCTTATAAGGGACAAAAGGTGATATTTCTGATGCCACCACTATTCAAGGTCTGGTTTTCTTTAATAATCTATGACCTATGCTCACCAATAATGCAATAATGGAAGAGAAAGGAGGATGGGGCTACATCTAAAGGCTTTCTGCAAATTTGTATTCATTCAAGTTTTATTTGAATATTTAATGCTATTCGACTCTGGCATTAGATCTTTGCATCTTTTATTTATATTCCTCAATGGACTAGTCAACAACCTTTTAGGTGTTACCCCTTCCTCTAATCTACACTGGACATGCTGCTATTATTCCTTTGTTTATAAAGAAGTTGATGATGCTTCTTCTATGCCTTAAAAAGCAAATTAAAAAAATATGGAGAATTTCTTGATGGCCTTCCCAGCAGGTTCAGAATTAAATGCAAATTCTTAGTCAGGCATTCAAAACTGTTTATTGTAGCCTCATTTGTTATATTTTTACCTCTTTTAAAGCCAGTCTTCTGCCCACGGTCATTAGTAACACTTTGACCACCTAGTCTTGGTTCAAATTATGAAGTTACTTGCAATAGCTTTATCTTTTACATCACATTTCTGCGTACTTTCAGGGCCCATTTCACCTTCCACCTTTCTCAAGACGCAGTCTCATCTTCCTTCAGTGGGGATTCTTTTATTTTTTCCCCTGAGGTTTTCCATGGCACTGTGCCAGAATCCTTATTCATATTCTTCATCACCAGTTTTGCAATAGGGGATCTGTGGATGTGTTGGTCTTAGTCAGTAGACTAACCTGGAGGCTGAAGAACCATGTCTGATAGTATCTCTCTAGCACTTCTCCTCCTTAACACATATTTTACTAATGGTGGCCTGTGTACAAAAATTCTGAATCAAACTGTTGACATTCGACATGGCTTCCCAGGTGATGCTAGTGGTAAACAATCCGCTTGCCAATGCAGGAGATGTAAGAAACACAGGTTCCATCCCTGGATCAGGAAGATCGCCTGGAGAAGGAAATGGCAACCCACTCCAGTATTCTTGCCAGAGAATCCCATGGACAGAGGAGCCTGTTGGGCTACAGTCCTTGGGATCACAAAGAGTCAGACACAACCGAAGTGACTCAGCACACACACACGCGTGCTATCCATTAGCCGTGGCCCATCAGATCCCTGCTCCCTTTGAGAGGGTAGTGATGAATGGATGCCATTTACTTAACTGCAAGATGAAAGAACTGCAAACCTGCACACTGTTTATGTTTTGGGACATATTACTCCCATGTACCAGCCTCAAAATCATTAAAAAATGTAGTGTTCCTGGTTGTTGTTCCATCACTTAGTGGGGTCTGATTCTTTGTGACTTCATGGTTTGCAGCAAGTCAGGTCTCCCTGTCCTTCACCATCTCCCTGAGCTTGCTCAAACTCTTGTCCATTGAGTCGGTGATGCCATCCAAGCATCTCGTCCTCTGTTGTCCCCTTGTGCCTTCCATCTTCCCAGCATCAGGGTCTTTTTCCAATGAGTCAGGTTTTAGCATCAGGTGGCCAAAGTATTGGAGCTTCAGCATCAGTCCTTCCAATGAATATTCAGTGCTCCATGGTACCAGTTCATAAAAGGGAGTACCAACTTCAAGCAAAGGCCCTATGTTGAAAGAAACTTCCTGACGTTGCTGACTTTTAATATATACCGTCATTCTTTGCTGAAGAAAATTATTCTTAGAGTGGCCATGGCCCTCTGGTAATGACTTTCTCTGGGCTGATAGAATTTGGAAACCAATTTGCCACAATAGTTTCCAAAAGCAGCCAAAAGTACCTCTTGCTCAAATGGAATAACGTTCCCTGGTGAAAAGGGGATGTGGTCACACCGAAGTGTTTGTTAACTCAAGAGCGATAATGGAAGATGTTTACATTTAACAAGGCCAATTGAATGGCTTAGTTGATATGCACAGCTGTACAATAAGATGCCATCAACTGTTACACCAGCCCATCTGCTTTCTAAGCAGGGGTGGCAGAGGAAGCGCAGGCCTTGCTTACTGATGCTGGAAGCTGGCAGAGCTTCTCCATCTTAATCCATTCTTCCATGTACTTTCTTTGTGATGGAAGGTCAGCTGAGGATGTGCACATTTAAGGATGTCAGGATGGGCTTGCAGAAGAATTTTTGGTCTAAAAGAGTGGCTGAGCTGTGATAGGAATTATTAGCATGTGTCCTGAAAACAAACCAAAAAAACCCAAAAAAGTACTGCTCTCAAACTCCATATATGGAACTCCTTCTGTGCCCGCATAATCTCTTCTGTTAGAACTCTGTATAATTTAAATGTTATCTATTAAGGAATCCACCTCCTATACTCAACTGTGGGTTCTTATTTAAACAGAGAACACACATTTGTCAAATTTGTAACAATGGCTTGGAGCAGAAAGGTAGCAAATACCAGATATTTAGTACATTTGCTGAGATGAAATAGAATTCTGTTGAGTGAGAGGGCTTATGTGAAAAGCAGGAAGGAGGCCTCTGGGGCTGACTGGCACACAAGCTGTTCTGCAGGCATACACTCATCAACATGGCATTGCTATTTCATCTGGGGGAGGGTCAGGAAGAATCCTTTGAGCTGAATGAATGCACAGTATTTTTAAAATCACTACTGGATGATATTTTAAAAGCATTTCCTGTGTGAAGCCAAGTGCTTTACAAGCATCATCTCATTTAAACCTTTGAGGTAGAAACTGTTACTATCCCCATTTTACAGAAGGAGCTACAATTTAAAGAGGGTAAGTGCTCAAACATCAGAAATGAGATTTGAACTAAATCCTCTGTAGACCTGAGTCCAATTCCTATTACTATATTTACCACCTCATAATATTATTCAATGCCATTATTTTTAAATTATTCTGAAATATTATGGAAATGCATCTGTAATTATTCCTCTCACAGTGTCCATGCTCCTTTGCACCATAACACTGCAGCTCCTTTCAAGAGTGAGTGAAGTATCTCCCTACGTCTTGAATTTGAGCTGCCCTTGCCACTTGTTTTAATCAAAGGAGCAATGGTGAGCCAGTTCTGAGTTTGAGCTACTGGAGGCTTGGCAGTTTCCCCTGGCTCTGCTGGAATCCTCTTGTCTCCATGGGAATAGCACTTGGATAATCCATGGAGGATGAGCGACATGGCACCCACTCACCCCATCACGGCAGTCAGCACGTGAGGACCACATATGCAGGCTGAGCCTGGCTCAGAGCAGCAGAGCCTCCCAGCTGACCTGCAGCCTCCTGAGAAATCATAAACAGTCCTTGTTGTAGTTCACTAGGTTTGTGGGGTAGCTTGGTAAGTAGCAAAAGCTAATGGAAAACACTAGGTCCTGGAGAAAATAGAACAGCAAATATTTTTCTTTATAGAATGGAATCTGTACCTGTATTTCCAGGTTAACATTCATATTCATAGTTGGGCATTGCTTCAGAGCATCTCCTACTGGTTTTATGAATATTATAGGCTAAGCCATATGGCATGACCCAAATCAGGAGATCTACCTGGATTTCCATTCCACTGCTGCTACATATGAGCTGTAGAATTTGGGGCACATCATATTCTCTTTGGAACTTAGATTCTATAGCTGAAAAATAAAGCTGTTCTTCTAAAACAGCCATCCTCAAATTTCTGATCTCAGAATCCCTTTGTACCCTGAAAAATAACTGAGACCTCTCCAAAGCTTTTGTTTGTAGGGTCATACCATGATACTTATCATGTTAGAAAATGACACTGAGACATTTAAAAATTCATCAATTCATTTAAAGTAATAGTATTGATTCCTTTACATGTCAATATAAATAATATTATTAAGAATAATTATAATACTTTACAAAGCAGAAAGTATTATTGAGAAGAGTGGCATTGTTTCATATTTTTGAAGATCTCTTTAATGACTGGCTTAACAGAAATTAGCTGGATTCTCATGTTTGCTTTTGGCTTCCCTGATGGCTCAGAGGGTAAAGCGTCTGTCTGCAATGCTGGAGACCTGAGTTTGATCCCTGGGTTGGGAAGATCCCCTGGAGAAGGAAATGGCAACCTACTCCAGTATTCTTGCCTGGAAAATCCCATGGACTGAGAGCCTGGTAGGCTACAGACCATTGGGTCACAAAGAGTCAGACATGACTGAGTGACTTCACTTTCACTTGCCTTTAGTGGTTGTGATAATGTGCTTCATGTGGCCTCTGGAAAACATGACTGTACATTTTAAAAGAATGAAAGTGAAGATGGCAAATAAAGTCTTGTTATTACAAATGGAGCTCTGACCTCAAGGACACTCTGAAGGGGGTCTCAGTACTCCCCACACTCTAGGCCACACACTGAGAATCATTGCTTTAGAGTATTTCTAATCTGAAATTGGCTTCCTAGGTGGCACAGTGGTAGAGAATCTGCCTGCCAATGCAGGAGACATAAGAGACACAAGTTTGATCCCTGGGTAGGGAAGATGCCCTGGAGAAGGAAATGACAACCCACTCCAGTATCCTTGCCTGGAAAATCCCATGACAGAGGAGGCTGCAGGCTGTAGTTCATGGGGTCACAAACAGTAGCACGTGACTTAGAGACTGAACACGCTATAGTAATGCTAATCTGAAATTATGTTATTTGAGGAAAACCATAAATAATTCAATTTACTAAGTTATTAAATACCCAAAACTAGCAATCATATTTTCTCTATATTACAAATAAAAATAATTTACTTTTGAATAGCTAGGAACATTGAAAGGTCATTTTCATTTCTTAGACTAAGTTTATATATTTACATATACACACACACACACACACACACACATACACACACATATAATTTGAAGCCATTAAATGTAAATCATTAGCCTCTTCTTTGGCAAAGTGGAATCTGCGTATTTTTTTAAAGAGGAAGAGAAAAACAAATATCGTATATTAGTGCATAGATATGGGTTCTAGAAAAATGATACTGATGAACCTATTTGCAGGGTAGAAGTAAAGCTGCAGGCTTAAGAGAATGGATTTGTGAACTCACGGGGGAAGGAGAGGTTATATATCACAGAGAGCTCAGCTCATCTCTGTGATGATCTAGAAGGGTGGCGTGGTTGGGAGGGAGGCTCCAGAGGGAGGGGTATATGGATACACATAGCTGATTCATGTGGTCATGCAGTAGAAACTAACACAACATTGTAAAGCAACTATATTCCAATAAAAAATTAAAAAAAAGAAACATGCACTTGAATACAATGGAAGGTGTGTGTGCGCGCGCGCGTGTGTGTGTGTGTGTGTATTAATAAAGTGAACTTTTGACTCTTATTGGCTTCTAAATGTCTATGCAAAATAACTCATATAAACAAGAACCTGAAAGTGACTTCATTAGTGCAGGCTGAAGAACTAACATTTGGGGCTTCTAAAATGGAATAAAACATTTCCATCTTGCTATATAGGAAAACAGCTCAAGTAATGCCTAAAGCCTTGACCGATATTTATGCAAATCTTCTCTTTTCTGAACTATTGATCATATTCTGGGCTTGAGAAAAGGACTGTTCTTTAGATGGAATCTTTAAATGTTCACCCCAAAGATGAAATACATGACATGTGGAAGGTACTACTGAAAACTAAATAACTATCTGATATGACCCACATTCAGCCAAGCTAAGTCCAGCATCCTTCTGTTCATATAGTTCTTTTTTCAAGAGAGAATAAGCATGCTGTGGTAATTTTAAAGTTATAGCCACTAATTCTTTGATATTCTTACCCACAAATGGTGGAGTTTTAATTCTCTTCTCACGGAGTGTGGGCTAGATTTAGAGATGCACTGTTAGAATAGAAAGCATAGCCGAAGTGACAGGATTAGGTTATAAAGAGATCGAGGCCTCTGTCTTGGATGTACTCTTGCTATCTTTTCTCTGTCTATCTCTGTCCCCTCCACTTCTTCAGTTTCCTTGCTCCATCATGTCATGAGCTACCCTGTGGAACAACTCATGTGGTAAGGAACTGAGGGAAGCCTCCAGCCAACAACCAGAGAAACTGAGGCCCTTAGTCCAGCAGGAACACTGCGAGGAACCTGTCACAGCTCTGTGAGTGAGCTTATACGTAGGTCCTTGCCAGCTGAGTCCCAAGGCAACACCATAGTGTTGAACAATCTGACCACAGTCTCATGAGAAACCCTGAGCCAGAATCACCCAGCTCAGCCACTTGTGATTCCTGAATCTGAGGAATTATTAGATAATAATTGCCTGCTGTTTTAAACTGCTAAGCTTTAGGGTAATTTATTATTCAGAAATAAGTAAAATAAACCTGTTATCTTGGAAATGCACATGGTCCAGTAGGACATACAAATGGGTTTTCATTCAGATACTGCCTTCTTCAAAGCCTAGCTTCTCTAAGAAAAGTGAAGAATGCCACTTGTATTTTTCATTTTGTTCTGAGAACTAGAGAAAATGCTTGCAAAGCAATTAGCATACTGGCTTAATGATTACTGGTCATTATTATTCTGATTATTGATATTTACAGTTAAGGTAAAATTTTTACTCTAATTCAGAAAGATAGATGCACCCTCAATATTTACAGCAGCATTATTTACAATTGTCAAGATATGGAAGCAACATGTGTCCATCAACAGATAAATGTATAAAGAAGATGTGGTAAACATTTACAGGGGAATATTACTCAGCCACAAGAAAGAATTAAGCTTTGCTATTGTAACAGTATGTAAGAGCTTTACAGGAGAAATATCATCAACTTCCGATATGCAGATGATACCACGCTAATGGGAGAAAGTGAAGAGGAACTAAACAGTCTCTTGATGAGGGTGAAAGAGGAGAGTGGAGAGTGAAAAAGTGGCTCATCACTCAAAAAACTAAGATCATGGCATCCAGTCCCATCACCTCATGGTAAATAGAATGGGGAAAAGTGGAAACAGTGACAGATTTTATTTTCTTGGGCTCCAAAATCACTGCAGATGGTGACAGCAGCCATGAAAATTAAAAGATGCTTGCACCCTGGAAGAAAAGCTATGACAAACCTAGACAGTATATTAAAAAACAGGGATATCATTTGGCTGACAAAAGCCTGTGTAGTCAAAGCTATGTATTTCCCATTAGTCATGTATAGATGTGAGAGGTGGAACATAAAGAAGGCTGAGCACCGAAGAATTGATGCTTTCAAACAGCGCTGCTGAAGAAGACTTCTGAGAGTCCCTGAGACTGCAAGGAGATCACACCAATCAATTCTAAAGTAAATCAACCCTGAATATTCATTGAAAGGACTGTCACTGAAGTTGAAGCTCCAGTACATTGGGTACTTGATGCAAAGAGATAACCCATTAGAGAAGACCCTGATGCTGGGAAAGATTCAAGGCAAAGGAAGATGGGTGGTAGAGGATGAGATGGTTAAATAGCATCACCGACTCAATGGACAAGAATATGAGCAAACTCCAGGAGACAGTGGAGAACAGAGGAGCCTGGCATGCTGCAGTCCATGGGGTCAGAAAGAGTTAGACACAACTTAGCAACGGAACAACAGCAACAACATGGATGGAACTGCATGGTAATGCTTAGTGAAGGGAGTCACATAAAAGACAACTATTGCATGCTATCACTTACATGTGGAATATAAAAAAGTAAAATAAACAAATAAGTATAATACAATGGACAGACTCGTGGACACAGAGAACACACCGGTGGTATGCAGTGGAGAAAGGATGGGTGGGGATGAGCAAGATATGGGAAAAGAATTAAGAGGTACAAACTGTTAATACTAGGTATAAAATAAATAAGATACAAGAATACGTTGTACAGCACAGAGAATATAGCCAGTATTTTATAATAATTCTAAACTGAGTATAATCCATAAACATACTACATTACTATGTTGTAGCACTAATATGCCACTGTAAATCAACTATTGTCAATTAAAAAAATAAAATTTGTATTTTTATATTTTACATAAAAAGTAAAATATTTAAAATTAAAGATTAAGTCTCCAAATGTAACTTCTGTGGATAATTCAAGTTAGAAAATGATTGTTCATTTACTATGCAAAAACTACTAAATACTCACTCTGAGGGATATAGAAGTGGGTAAATCACTTACTGTCTATTTTAAGTAAATAACAGGCACAATCCTTAATACATGATAGAGTATTATTCTTTCTCTTGGAGGGTCTGAACAGAGAAGCAAAGATAGGAAATGGACTTAATGGTTATTTGTCTGATACTACCAGTACCGGAGTCAAAATATTTGGTAGTCAAACAAGTGTCAAGATTTTCAAGAGCTTTAGGAGTCAAGCAAATTGAGTAACATGCAAGTTTTGATGATAATGCTGAAGTGGAAATCATGTTCCCATATCTGATAGAATTCAAAATCAAGAACCATTGCCAGAAATAGTGACTGTGCAGGACAAAACAATAAATAAATAAATAACAAAGAATACACAAAACATGTATATTCTGGATACATTTGTTACCTGCACCTAAGTGTTTCAATCTTAAATATCACGAAGTGCATTTCCATATTTGTAGAGTAATCTGATGGTCATAGGTGCTTTCCACATTGCTTTCCAAATTGGGTAAGGCTACTTTGGTTAGAAATGCAGTAATTTCTTCTCTCTACCATTCATTATTAACAGACAGAAGAGCTTTGTGCTTGTCTTAAGTTAATGGTAACTAAGTCAGTGATTTCAAACCAATTAAGATAAAAATAAACATAATTTTCAAGATGGTGGGGCTATTTAGGTGGTTTGTAAANTCCAGTCCCATCACTTCATGGTAAATAGAATGGGGAAAAGTGGAAACAGTGACAGATTTTATTTTCTTGGGCTCCAAAATCACTGCAGATGGTGACAGCAGCCATGAAAATTAAAAGATGCTTGCACCCTGGAAGAAAAGCTATGACAAACCTAGACAGTATATTAAAAAACAGGGATATCATTTGGCTGACAAAAGCCTGTGTAGTCAAAGCTATGTATTTCCCATTAGTCATGTATAGATGTGAGAGGTGGAACATAAAGAAGGCTGAGCACCGAAGAATTGATGCTTTCAAACAGCGCTGCTGAAGAAGACTTCTGAGAGTCCCTGAGACTGCAAGGAGATCACACCAATCAATTCTAAAGTAAATCAACCCTGAATATTCATTGAAAGGACTGTCACTGAAGTTGAAGCTCCAGTACATTGGGTACTTGATGCAAAGAGATAACCCATTAGAGAAGACCCTGATGCTGGGAAAGATTCAAGGCAAAGGAAGATGGGTGGTAGAGGATGAGATGGTTAAATAGCATCACCGACTCAATGGACAAGAATATGAGCAAACTCCAGGAGACAGTGGAGAACAGAGGAGCCTGGCATGCTGCAGTCCATGGGGTCAGAAAGAGTTAGACACAACTTAGCAACGGAACAACAGCAACAACATGGATGGAACTGCATGGTAATGCTTAGTGAAGGGAGTCACATAAAAGACAACTATTGCATGCTATCACTTACATGTGGAATATAAAAAAGTAAAATAAACAAATAAGTATAATACAATGGACAGACTCGTGGACACAGAGAACACACCGGTGGTATGCAGTGGAGAAAGGATGGGTGGGGATGAGCAAGATATGGGAAAAGAATTAAGAGGTACAAACTGTTAATACTAGGTATAAAATAAATAAGATACAAGAATACGTTGTACAGCACAGAGAATATAGCCAGTATTTTATAATAATTCTAAACTGAGTATAATCCATAAACATACTACATTACTATGTTGTAGCACTAATATGCCACTGTAAATCAACTATTGTCAATTAAAAAAATAAAATTTGTATTTTTATATTTTACATAAAAAGTAAAATATTTAAAATTAAAGATTAAGTCTCCAAATGTAACTTCTGTGGATAATTCAAGTTAGAAAATGATTGTTCATTTACTATGCAAAAACTACTAAATACTCACTCTGAGGGATATAGAAGTGGGTAAATCACTTACTGTCTATTTTAAGTAAATAACAGGCACAATCCTTAATACATGATAGAGTATTATTCTTTCTCTTGGAGGGTCTGAACAGAGAAGCAAAGATAGGAAATGGACTTAATGGTTATTTGTCTGATACTACCAGTACCGGAGTCAAAATATTTGGTAGTCAAACAAGTGTCAAGATTTTCAAGAGCTTTAGGAGTCAAGCAAATTGAGTAACATGCAAGTTTTGATGATAATGCTGAAGTGGAAATCATGTTCCCATATCTGATAGAATTCAAAATCAAGAACCATTGCCAGAAATAGTGACTGTGCAGGACAAAACAATAAATAAATAAATAACAAAGAATACACAAAACATGTATATTCTGGATACATTTGTTACCTGCACCTAAGTGTTTCAATCTTAAATATCACGAAGTGCATTTCCATATTTGTAGAGTAATCTGATGGTCATAGGTGCTTTCCACATTGCTTTCCAAATTGGGTAAGGCTACTTTGGTTAGAAATGCAGTAATTTCTTCTCTCTACCATTCATTATTAACAGACAGAAGAGCTTTGTGCTTGTCTTAAGTTAATGGTAACTAAGTCAGTGATTTCAAACCAATTAAGATAAAAATAAACATAATTTTCAAGATGGTGGGGCTATTTAGGTGGTTTGTAAAAGTGGTTGCCAGCCTCCTAAATTGCAGCACTGGCATTTGCATTTTGAATATTTATTATCTAGCTTGTCTAAGGCAAGTTGCTTGAACATATAAAAAATAACTAATGCAATACCTTTGATTTGGTAGCAAAATACAATGTACAAGGTGAAAGTGAAAGTTGCTCAGTTGTGTCCGACTCTTTGTGACCCCATGGACTCGTCCATGGAATTCTCCAGGCCAGTATACTGGAGTGGGCAGCCTTTCCCTTCTCCAGGGGATCTTCCCTACCCAGGGATATAACCCAGGTCTCCCTAGTCTCCTGCATTGCAGGCGGATTCTTTACCAGCTGAGCCACAAGGGAAGCCCAACAATACTGGAGTAGGTAGCCTATCCCTTCTCCAGCAGATCTTCCCAACCCAGGAATCAAACCAGGGTCTCCCACATTGCAGGTGGATTCTTTACCAACTGAGTTATCAAAGAAGCCCACGTACAAGGCAGCTTACACTAAACCTAGTAGTCCAAATCCAGTTTTTAATTATAATTCTTCTGCATAGAATTTGGATATTCTTCAGTATGCAGCACAGGAGCAACTCTCCACAAAAATTTAACAAAGCAAAACAAAGAAAAAAAAAAACAAATTACTAAAACATACTTAGTCCCCAAGGATGTACAAATGCAGATAATAGGGCAATTTTCATACTGGAGAAGAACTCAAATGGTTTTCAAATGCAAGGGGCAGTTTTATCCAAACCATATTATCTTTACAGAACTATGGTTTTACAATACAGGTGGTTTTTATGATGAGAGGGGAAAAATAAAAGACTAATATTATCAACACAGCAAATTGGTATTTAATACAAAAGCTCTAGGACTTAAAGAGTAATTCACCTCAGGAGTGTCCTCAAATTTAATAAACCAACACACCACCTCCAGCATCTATTAAATATGCCCATTCTTGGGTCCTTCCTACTGAGAAGCTAACTGTGAGGGCACATTAATAAATGTACCAGCTGATTCCGATGCATGGAGCACACTTCCATGCAGGGAGAGAAATTCTGCCCCAAAGTCTGAAAAATTCCTTAAAAACTCAAGAATGCCCTAGGATATACATATCTTCATACGTAATTAGATATAAGAACACACAAAGTTCATACTTTCTAAGGGTGTTTTTGGTTTATTTGGGGGTATCAGGGGCCCACTCCAGTACTCTTGCCTGGAAAATCCCATGGACAGAGAAGCCTGGTAGGCTGCAGTCCATGGGGTCACTGAGTCGGACACGACTGAGCGACTTCACTTTCACTATCAGGGGTACCATAGGGATTATGGGACTATAAATATGTGAGACAATTGATATCTCCTCTGACTTAAGGCATCTCAATCTGTAAATCTGTCTCACACATCCGTACGTCCAAAATAAACCTACAGCGTGTTCTCTGGACCCTACCTTCAAAATATATTCATGTAATTCTGTTTCTCACTACTAATATAAGCCATGACTACATCATCTCATGCCTACAAAACTGCTATAGCTGCCTAATTAGTTTCCCAGCTCCCATTTCCCCTGCTACAATCAAGCATAGGCAGTGAGTTTTGAAAGATTTAACTCTGACCAGGTTACTCTGCTCACAATCTTCCAATGGCTTCTCATTTTATCCTACAAATAAAACACACAAACCTCCTTATATGATGGACTCTGGTCCTGCTTACTTCTCTGAAGTCATTTTCTATTACTTTTCCTTTGCTCTTTTAGACAAACCATATTGGTCTTCGCTTTGCTCTCTGAGCACCAGAAACTCTTTTCTGTCTCAAACTCTTAGCATTTGCCTTCACATGGATGTTTGTATTCCTTATTCAGATTTCAGCATCAGTGACCTCCTCATAGGCCTGGTCTCCCTGTCTTATGCTGAGCAGGTACAGTTTTTCTCCACAGGAGTAGCTCTCTACAATTTTACCTTGTTTGATTTTCTTTATACATGATCATTCATACATGAGCTTCTCAATTTGTCTATTACACTGTCTGTTTCTGTACTGTAACATACATTCCTATAGGGCAGGAATGTAAGTGTGTGTCTATTTTGTTCACTGTGGCATATAAGACACCTTGAATATGACTTGGTACATAGTAGGTACTGCTGCTGCTGCTGCTTAGTCGCTTCAGTTGTGTCCGACTCTGTGCGACCCCATAAATGGCAGCCCACCAGGCTCCCCCGTCCCTGGGATTCTCCAGGCAAGAACACTGGAGTGGGTTGCCATTTCCTTCTCCAATGTATGAAAGTGAAAAGTGAAAGTGAAGTCGCTCGGTCGTGTCAGACTCTTCATGACCCCATGGACTGCAGCCTACCAGGCTCCTCCGTCCATGGGATTTTCCAACAAGAGTACTGGAGTGGGGTGCCATTGCCTTCTCCGATAGTAGGTACTAAATTAAGATTTTTGAATGAATAAGTAAACTCTGTTGATTAATATCTAGAAAGATAACAATGGTTTCATCCTCAGCATGTGTTAAAAAAAATACCCCCACAAATAAACCAAAAGCATCTTTAGTAAGGATGAAGTTTAAAATCTATCAGATTAATAACTGACTTTTTAAAAAGTATTAGACTTAAACCACATCAAACATACACAAATACACAGATGTGTGTGCATTTGTGCACACTCCTCCCTCCATGGGATTCTCCAGGCAAGAATACTGGAGTGGGTTGCCATTTCCTTCTCCGGGGGATCTTTCCAACCCAGGGATAGAACCCAGGTCTCCCACATTCCAGCCAGACGCTTTAACCTCTGAGACACCAGGGAAGCCTAAGTAAGAGACCTTACTTAATCTAAATCTGTTTTCCATCTATCTTCACAACTTTAATGATAGAGATATACTATATTAAAAATGATAATTGTAATGGATACATTTAGGGTTTTCTATCTACCAAATGTGATTTCCCAGTGGCTCATGTCAGGGAAGACATCCTGATGTTTCTTTATTTAGATGGGACACTGACTATTTTATAATAAGTACAAGACCATACTGAAGATTGTTTAGTATTCACACTACAAAGGAATAGGTCCTCTAAGTTCATGCTTTACACAGTTGGAATACTTTCAAAAAGTGTTTCATTTACATCACAAAAAATACTTTACTCAAAGAAACTTTTGTTATGAATTTAATGACATACTATTTTACTTCTCATTCCTTATTTTGTTGTCAACTTCAAGTTTCTCCAAAATAACAAGGCACTATGATATAATACCTCTTGAGAAACCTGTATGCAGTTCAGGAAGCAACAGTTAGAACTGGACATGGAAAAACAAACTGGTTCCAAATAGGAAAAGGAGAAAGGCTTTATACGTCAAGGCTGTATAATGTCACCCTGCTTATTTAACTTATATGCAGACTAGATCATGAGAACAGAGAAGGCAATGGCACCTCACTCCAGTACTCTTGCCTGGAAAATCCCATGGGCAGAGGTGCTTGGTAGGCTGCAGTCCATGGGGTCGCTAGGAGTTGAACACGACTGAGCAACTTCACTTTCACTTTTCACTTTCATGCATTGGAGGAGGAAATGGCAACCCACTCCAGTGTTCTTGCCTGGAGAATCCCAGGGATGGGGGAGCCTGGTGGGCTGCCGTCTATGGGGTCACACAGAGTCAGATATGACTGAAACGACTTAGCAGCAGCAGCAGCAGATCATGAGAAATGCTGGGCTGGAAGAAACACAAGCTGGAATCAAGATTGCCAGGAGAAATCTCAATAACCTCAGTTATGCAGATGATACCACCCTTATGGAAGAAAGTGAAGAGGAAATAAAAAGCCTCTTGATGAAAGTGAAAGAGGAGAGTGAAAAAGTTGGCTTAAAGCTCAACAGTCAGAAAATGAAGATCATGGCATCTGGTCCCATCATTTCATGGCAAATAGATAGGGAAACAGTGGAAACAGTGTCAGATTTTATCTTTTTCGGCTCTAAAATCACTGCAGATGGTGACTGCAGCCATGAAATTAAAAGACGCTTACTCCTTGGAAGAAAAGTTATGACCAACCTAGATAGCATATTGAAAAACAGAGACATTACTTTGCCAACAAAGATCTGTCTAGTCAAGGCTATGGTTTTTCCAGTGGTCATGTACGGATGTGAGAGTTGGACTGTGAAGAAAGCTGAGCACCGAAGAACTGCTGCTTTTGAATTGTGGTGTTGGAGAAGACTCTTGAGAGCCCCTTGGACTGCAAGGAGATCCAACCAGTCCATTCTGAAGGAGATCAGCCCTGGGATTTCTTTGGAAGGAATGATGCTAAAGCTCAAGCTCCAGTACTTTGGCCACCTCATGCGAAGAGTTGACTCACTGGAAAAGACTCTGATGCTGNAGCTGAGCACCGAAGAACTGCTGCTTTTGAATTGTGGTGTTGGAGAAGACTCTTGAGAGCCCCTTGGACTGCAAGGAGATCCAACCAGTCCATTCTGAAGGAGATCAGCCCTGGGATTTCTTTGGAAGGAATGATGCTAAAGCTCAAGCTCCAGTACTTTGGCCACCTCATGCGAAGAGTTGACTCACTGGAAAAGACTCTGATGCTGGGAGGGATTGTGGGCAGGAGGAAAAGGGGACAACAGAGGATGAGATGGCTGGATGGTATCACTGACTCGATGGATGTGAGTTTGAGTGAACTCCGGGAGTTGGGGATGGACAGGGAGGCCTGGCGTGCTGCGATTCATGGGGTTGCAAAGAGTCAGACATGATTGAGCGACTGAACTGAACTGATGATATAATACAGTTTTAACAACAACAACAAAAAGCAAGGATGAAATGAACGAAATTTAAAACCAGAGTTCAGAGCCAAACACATACACATAATAGGATCAGATGAAGACAAAGGAGGATGGATATCCTTCTACATTTTTAAAATTTGCAAACCTACTCAAACTTAAGCTAACAGATGACTAAATAGGCTAACTGGACACTATATTTTATGATCTGTTATAATAAAGAAGCATCAGAAAAATTGTTTTAAAGTAGCAATGTGACCTAAGAGACCTTAGTGAAAGTGAAAGTGAAATCGCTCAGTCATGTCCGATTCTTTGTGACCCCAGGCTTACCAGGCTCCTCCCTCCATGGGATTCTCCAGGCAAGAGTACTGGAGTGGGTTGCCATTTCCTTCTCCGGGGGATCTTCCCAACCCAGGGATCAAACCCAGGTCTCCTGCATTCCAGCCAGACGCTTTAACCTCTGAGACCCCAGGGAAGCCTAAGTAAGAGATCTTACTTAATCTAAATCTGTTTTCCATCTATCTTCACAACTTTAATGACAGAGATATACTATATTAAAAATGATAACTGTAATGGATACATTTAGGGTTTTCTATCTACCAAATGTGATTTCCCAGTGGCTCAGTGTTAAAGAAGACACCTGCAATGCAGGGACATGGGTTCAATCCCTGGATCAGGAAGATCCCCTTGAGAAGGAAATGGCAATCTATTCCAGTATTCTGGCCTGGGAAATCCCATGGACAGAGGAGCCTGGCAGGCTACAGTCCACAGGGTGTCACAGTGTTGGACATGACTTAGTGACTAAACAACAACAACCCATCCTTCATCTCTTACTTACATTACACCAACAATCCCAGGTGGCTTCCAGGTCCACCCTCGTCCTGTTGTGATCCAGCTCCTTCAGGGAAACCAGAGTGATCATTTTAACATGCAACTCTCATCATCCACCCAAAGTCAACATCAGCAGGAACTGCTTTTCTCCATACCCTGGGCTGAAACCTGGGTGGTATCCATATTTCTTGCTCTCATGCTTAGTCACTCAGTTGTGTCCAACTCTTTGCGACCCTGTGAACTGTAGCCCATCAGGCTTTCTGTCCATGGGATATCCCAGCAATGATACTGGAGTGGGCTGCCACTTTCTTCCCTAGGGGATCTCCCCGATCCAAGGATGGTACCCACATCTCCTGCGTCTCCTGCATTGCAGGTGGATTCTTAACTACTGAGCCACCAGGTAAGCCCTACCCATATCTCAGCTATGGCTAATCATACTTGGTTAGATGTCTTGGTTGGATCAATCATATTCCTTTTCTAAGAAACTGAAATCCAAATNCCACTTTCTTCCCTAGGGGATCTCCCCGATCCAAGGATGGTACCCACATCTCCTGCGTCTCCTGCATTGCAGGTGGATTCTTAACTACTGAGCCACCAGGTAAGCCCTACCCATATCTCAGCTATGGCTAATCATACTTGGTTAGATGTCTTGGTTGGATCAATCATATTCCTTTTCTAAGAAACTGAAATCCAAATACTGAGAGACTAAGCCAGTATATTCTCCAGTAGAATAAGAAAAAGGCATGATTTGGAAAAGGAAGGGAGAAGAGAAACAAAGAGATCATAACTAGCTATAAGAAAATAGAGGAAGTCAATATAGAGAGACAGAACAATGAGGCATAGATATAACGAGAAAAGGTACATGTGACTCCTGAGAAAATCAGAGAGAGGCATGGACTGAGGTACTCTGGTTCCTAAAGCCTAGTATAGGTCCCCAGTTTCCAAAGAATCCTGGATTTCCTTGAGATCCTGGATTTTCAGAGACAGTCTTAGACATCATTTACGTGGATATCTCTGAGATTGCTTATTGTGTTCTCAAACAATAAATACTTATTGAATGCTTACTATGTTTGGGAATGGTTCTCAGGATTTATGGTACATTGATTAATAAATAAAGATTTTTTAAAGAAACCTGTCCTCCATGAGAATACATTCCAGTCAAAGGTGGAGTGGGGTGGGGTCAGGGGACTGACAGTAAATAGTAGCCATAACAAACAGAGGAACGTCAGAAAATAACATGATTTATATGTGCTATGGACAAACAGAGTAATGTGAGACGCATGTGGAATCTTGAAACGGTACTAGGGTTGCAATTTTAAATCGGGTGGTCAGTTTAGGTTTTATTGGAAAGCCGACAAACGAGCAAAGACTCCACAGTGATGAAAGACTTAGCCGTGAGGCTCTCTGTGGAAGAGCATGTGGGATCTTCCCAGACCAGGGATTGAATCTACGTCTCTTGCATTGGCAGGCAGGTTCTTTACCACCGAGTCACCAGGGAAGCTCCCAGGAGACTCCTGTACAGTAATCGAAGTAACACATAATGGTACCTTACAGCACAGGGGATGCAAAGAGGTGGTGAGAAATTATGGAATTTTAGAAATATTTTGAAGTTTCAGATAACAGGATTTCATTCAGGATAGGAAAAAAAAAAAAGTAGACAATTATACTCAAGCAAATAGAAGGGTCAGTTCAGTTCAGTCGCTCAGTCATGTCCAACTCTTTGCGANAAAAAAAAAATGCTATAACTGAATTTAAACACATGGGGTTGCTGGGAAAACCTAATGAGATAATCTATATGAACATGTTCAGCATGAGGCCTGGCACATATAAGAGCTCAATCAATGTTAGATATTCTCATTTTTGTTGTTGTTGAAATTTCAAATAAAATGTTAAAGATAATTACACATTTTGAGTTCACTAAAATTTCATGACTTAGCACATTTTCTCTCCATAAGCAGTGACTAGGGATTATTGTCTTCTTTTAGTCCACTCTAATTCGTATACTGGAATTTCTGGTTTATTTGTTGTATTTACTTCATTTCTTCCCCCTTCCCCTACATTTCCTAATAACAGCACAATGAATATGCACATATGCATTTAGTATAGATTGTATCTTTCTCAGATGCATTATTTAAAGACCAATTTTTCCCCTTCTTCAAAACACCGAAGGAAATATCACTTTGAGTGTCAGGAAATGTTACAACATGCTTCAAAGTTCAGTGGGAATCACATATACATCCAAAGACCAAGTTTAGCTTCAAAACATTAACACTAGGAAATAGTCAACAGAATGTCACAGAATTAAATATCTCCTTCAAAGATAAGGAGGCATTTTACTAAGAAATTTTCAAGTTTCTTCCAGAATAAAACTTCATAATCTGTCTATAGTCAGGCCACTTAGCAGAGATTCAGTTCACTGCACATAGCACACCTGATGAAGAAACCCCAAATCCATAATCTAATACACATGATTAAGTCTAAGCTGCCTGCAAAACTGTGCTTTAACTTTATGACCTTGTTTTGCACAAATATCCAGTTTAATTTACAATCTAATTCTCAGATGGACATTGTTCCCCACCATTTCCATCTCCTAAAACATTTAAAAGATCAAGTACAGAGGGAAAATAAATATTTGGAAAGGGAGGAAAAATTAGCCCTCTCTCAACAAAAGACAAATATTTCCACAAAATACTAATGCTTTTCTAGGTTTAAGTGCTGAAAAGTCAAATAAAGCCACAGTAAATGGCCAATTATAAAGTCAGTGATTTGATCAGAGGCCTCTGTGTCACTGTGTTGGATATTATAGGTCAAGAGAAAGGATGACAAACACCACAAATGCCTATGATACCCATAACATTTGCCTTTACAGAACCAGGGAAGTGAAATTTTTTGAGAGTAGCATTTTGGGAGACAAGTATATTATTTCAGATTCAACTACTGATCATACGCATAACCCTAGACAAGCTCAGTCTCTCTTGGATATCCCTTTCTCATAGACAAAATGGAGATCTTACTACTGGTCCCAACTCACAAAGCTACTGTAAATATTCAGTGAGAAAATGCATGTGAAATAGAAAAACATTAACGACACAATGTCTTACACACAGTAAATAAAATGAGTCATCTTTTAAATGAATAGACTGACAGAATGTAGAGAAACAGCAGAATCTCCCAAATCCTTATCCGTTACTGAGACTTTTGATACCTGAACTGCTTTTGCTCCCTAAATTTCATTGATATTTTTCTAACTATGTTGGGTTTTCTACTCATTCCAAAATTTCCAATCTATCAGTTCAATTTTTTTCTTTCCTAAACCAGGACTAACTATAAAGTTAACATTCAATACATCATAACCTATGCCCAAAAGCCATCCAACACAGCTATCAGTGAACTACTAAATGTAATAACGACAATATTACCTTTCTACTTAAAGGTTCTGATGGACTTCAAACCCTTACTGAACAAATCTTTTTTAAAATCAAAATTCTGATTTGATACTGTAAGCTATGAGAACTGTATTAAGTTCTTGAGCAGCAAAGTATAACATGAGGCGGAGTTTTGGAAAGCTTTATCTAGCAATGTTTTAGAGATTACAATATAAGATGCCACTGCTGCTAAGTCGCTTCAGTCATGTCCGACTCAGTGTGACCCCATAGACAGTAGCCCATCAGGCTCCCCTGTCCCTGGGATGCTCCAGGCAAGAACATTGGAGTGGGTTGCCATTTCCTTCTTCAATTCATGAAAGTGAAAAGTGAAAGTGAAGTTGCTCAGTCATGTCCGACTCTTAGCGACCCCATGGACTACAGCCCACCTGGACTACAGCCCACCAGGCTCCTCCGTCCATGGAATTTTCCAGGCAAGAGTACTGGAGTGGGGTGTCATGGCCTTCTCCACAATATAAGATAGAAAACCCTAAAAAGTGGAAGCTGCCAACCACAGACCTCAGGTCTGGTCTGGCTTACAGACATATTTATTGATAACACTTAAAAAATGGGAGATTTCTAATTTCTCTTGGGGGAAAAAAAGTCTATCTGGAAATAATCTACTAAAGTTGAGCAGAGGCTTCCTGAGTATGGCTGTTGCATACTCTTCCTACCTGGTACAACTGACTTATTTAAATATTTCACCTGGTTTAGGGTGTGGGGGCATTTTTCAGTTCAAGTCTAAGAAGCTATTGTGGTTGAAATAAGACAAGATAAAAGTTTTGACTAGAGAAGAATTTGTGGACTTGCACAAGGGAAAAAAACTAACAGATATTGTGATGAATGAGGAGAATCTGTTAGAGAGTAAATGGAAAGAGTAAGGCATGTTTTAGTTAATTATGTCTTACAATTTTTTAGATAGATAGTACTGTTTATCTCATCTCTGTGGGAGGTAAATTTTTCATATTTATAAATGTTTGAAAGTATAGTATCCTGTATATGCACTTTTATATTTATAAAATAATCCATAGATACTTTAAAAAAAAGAGAGAGAGAGAGAAGCTAGAAATCAATCCAATTATAAGTGCTGACAACTAAGTAATGCCTATGAGTTCCACTGGACCTGAAGATCTACCTTTGGTAACTTCTAACACTGGGNTATAGTATCCTGTATATGCACTTTTATATTTATAAAATAATCCATAGATACTTTAAAAAAAAGAGAGAGAGAGAGAAGCTAGAAATCAATCCAATTATAAGTGCTGACAACTAAGTAATGCCTATGAGTTCCACTGGACCTGAAGATCTACCTTTGGTAACTTCTAACACTGGGGATGCTTGCCTTCATATTTCTTTAGGTCCTATTATTGGCTTCCAAGGTGGCTGGGTTTTATTATTAGGACTTAGCAATTCTGATCAAGTTCCCAGTTTTTCTTGTGTGGCTGTGAATAGATTAGGCTGCCCAAGCTATGCTGTGAAATAGATTTCCTGCAGGGAAAGTGGCAGCTCCTACTGAGAGACCACTGGATTGTTCTCAATTAAGGAGTTTTAAGAATAACATTTTTTTTCCTAAAAATGATATTTAAATAGTAGTTCTNTTCTTGTGTGGCTGTGAATAGATTAGGCTGCCCAAGCTATGCTGTGAAATAGATTTCCTGCAGGGAAAGTGGCAGCTCCTACTGAGAGACCACTGGATTGTTCTCAATTAAGGAGTTTTAAGAATAACATTTTTTTTCCTAAAAATGATATTTAAATAGTAGTTCTATTTTTAAACCATGTAACTAAGGATATACATTAAAATATGTGTATATACGGCAGATTTCTTACATGTGAGTGAATTTCTCCCCTTGTTTTGTAAAGATGAAATACATACAAGACAGAATCTAACCATTCTTTTAAATTAGAAAGAACAAATGACTTAGTCTGATCATTTAAATAACACATGAAGAAAACCTAATTTATGAAGGGGGGAAATGAGAGTCTCTTTGTTTCTCTCTCTCTCTCTCTCTCTCTCTGAGAGAAAGAGAAAGGGAGAGAGAGAAGGGTGAAAGAGAAAAGAAAGAGAAAAGGAAAGAGAGAGGAAGGAAAAAAGGAAAGATGGATAGAATGAAATGGAAACTGTACTCTTTGACATGGAGTAGGTAAATTTATCAACATGGCATTAGAAGTTAAAGTGCTTAAAAAAATGGGTAGGACAACAACAAATTAAAAAAAAAAACACTCTTGTGTAGCAAGGGAAATCTTCAACAAAATAAGATAACCTACATACTAGGAGAAAATAGTCACAAATCGTATGTGAACAGGAGTTAATATCCAAAATACATAAAGAACATATACAACTCAACAAGGAAACAACAATCTGATTAAAAATTGGCAGAGGGACTGAATGGACATTTTCCCAAAGAACAGATACAAATGGCCAACAGCTACACGAAAAGATGCTCAATATCATTATTCATGAGGAAAATACAAATGAAAACCACAATGGGATACCATATCACATCTGTTACAATGGCTGCTATGAAAAGCAAAGAGATAACAAATGTTGGTGAACATAGAGAGGAAAGGAAACGCTTGTGCACTATTTATAGGAATGTAAACTACTACAGTCACTATGCAAAAAAGTATGGAAGGTCCATCAAAAATTAAAAAGCAGAGCTACCATATGACCTAGCAATTCCACTTCTGGATGGAGACACCTATCTATCTATCTATCTATCTATATGAAATGAACCACTATTTTGAAGAGAGAGCTACACTCCTGGGTTTATGAGAGCTTTATTTACAATAGTCAAAATAGGAAAAAACCCAAAGTGCTCACTGATGAATGAATGAATGGATAAAAAACTGTAGTATACACACACACACAATGGAATAGTATTCAGCCATTAAAAAGGAAATCATACCATTTGTGACAACACAGATGTACCTTGAGCACACTATGCTAAGTGAAATAAGTCAGACAGAGAAGGAAAAGCATTGTATGATCTCATTTACATGATGAATCTGAAACAACTGAACTCAGAAATAATGATAGGTGGTTGCTAGAAATGGGTGGTGTGGGAAAATGAGTTAAGAGGGCCACAAAGTATAAACTTCCAGTTATGAGACGAGTATGTAATGTACAGCATGGTAACTACAGTTAACAATTCTTTATTATATATTTAAAAGTTGCTAAGAAAGTAGATCTTAAAAGTACTCACTTCACAAAAAAAATTTTAATCACGAGGAGTGATAGATGTTAACTAAATTTATCATGACAATCATTTTGTAATATATCCATATGCCAAATCATTTTATATTTTAATCTAAGACAATGTTAATGTCAATTGTATCTCTAAAAAAGCTAGAGAAAAAGAAACTAGGGAGCTGATGTACTTGGAGAAAAAAGTTTCTTTTTGCTTTTGAAAAAGGATTTCCCAAGCTGCATTCAGAAATTTCATTACAAGTTGGCTATCTTCTCCAATAACTAGACCATGTTAATAATGATCTGAAAACGTTAAAATAATATTCTTTAATACCTGTGCTTATCTTATTTGTATTTCTTCAGATTTTGATATTAAATGATGACTTCCTTATATGCACTTAACTTGAGAAGGTAACTAGTGACGTCAAGGAAGTTTTTATATTGGTCTTTTCAAATTTCTCCTGTGTAAAAAAAATAAAGTTACTTTTGCTTTTTAGTCTCATCATCCTTGAAGATCAATCTGTGTCTAGAATCTCCTGGTAAGTTTTTTATCTATTATCTCAGTAACAGCTAAAGCTTAGTATAATGAAGTTCTCAACAGAGCTAAAAAATCATAAGGCTAGTTATAAAGAAAAAACAAAGGTGAGACATAGTTTAGCAGTACATGGTGTTAGAATATATGATTTTCAAGAGAATGTTTCTTTTTCAAAATGAAGAGGAAAAGTGCCAAGTTGTAATCAGGAAATCAACTGAATGATTTACTATAAAGAAGAAACAGTGAGTTACAGCAAGTGTTATTTGGTCTCTTATCCTTCTGTGAAAGGTAGACTTAGCTTAGTCTATTAATCACAACACTGATAAGCCTGAACTAACCTCTAGTTTTAAGAGATCTGGCTTGTGTGGAAGCAGAGCTGAAAATAATCCTGGGAGAATACGTGACTTGGGGTCACCAATCTAGAAAGAAAAATGTGAACAGATCTACTATTTCCATTTATCAAAATGTGCCAGAGACTTTGCAGCCAAACTCTGTAAATCTGTCATTTTGCCTACAGGAAACTGTGTCCTATAACTTCTCTTTAGCTGTGGATCATCCCCAAAAATCTGCTCTTTTTTTTTTTTCCTCTCCAGCATTCAGTTTGGCATTTTGATAAGACCAGGCACTCAGCATCTTTCAGACAAGGAATTAAATCTTCTACTATTTGTAAATAAGGTAACAACTTAGTAGTCCACACACCTCCTTCTTTCAAGGAGGTAGCAATGAAACTGAAGCCATTAGGCAGTATTTACCTTTATTATTCACTGCAAAATCTAACATAGAAGACTTGACATATGGTTATTAAAGATGTCCCACTGGTGATCAGGTTGGTGGAAGAATCGCTGATGTGGACAAGAAATACCAGCCTTCAGCTTTTAAGAAATACTTTTCTATGGATTTCCTAGAGTGCATGAAATAATATTTCTAGTTTATACTCTGAAACATTATGAGACAGTATGTTGTTATTATTTAAGAGTTCTGGGATTGGTATTCTTGTACTTATTCTCACCTCTCCCTCCCCTTATTTTTTGGCTCTCACAGCTGGTCAGACTGAATACCAATGATGTACTAAGCCGTATTCTTATCTACTAACCTCTCTCTGATAAAATCAACTTCCAGAATATAAGAGCAGATAGTGTTATTAGTAGAAAACTCCTTGTTTCTTAGCCATGGCGTGGTCAGAAACTTTCTTGGAAGTACACTTTCAGAATGACCTTGATGTTAAAAGATTAGATAAAAATACTGACCATTAATTTAAATTTAAATTTAAACACAGAAAACTGTAGTAACAACACCTATACAACTATATCTATCCATGCATCCATCCACTTATCTTATCCTATCTGTCACTGATCTATCTATCATTAATCTATCTTTTCTATCCACACATTTTGGGCTATTTCTAAGTCTCTAAAATATGTATCTAAAGAGAAGACAAGGCATAGCATTATTTCTTTTAACAATCTTAAATGCACCCTGTGGACTAGAAAACCTTAAAAGCTCATTGGTTTGGATTTCTTTGAAAAGAACGCATTGATGGAATGACAGAAAATAGAGCCAAAATTTTCCATCCAGAGCTGGTTGTCAGAGACAACAGTATGATAAGAATTTTCTTTTTTTTTTTTTTGATAAGTTTTTAAATATGATATTGAATGAGAAGAACTGTATGTATTTTATACTAACAGTCTAAGGATGGGAACAGGCCCCCAAAGTCCTATTGTTAGGCCCAAAAGAGAGCCATAAAAATGTTTCATAATGAGATGAATTCCATGATTACCTATCAAATCAAATTCTCGTGTGTTGAATTTTTGTTATTGCCATTTTACCTAGAGGTGACCAACAGATCAAATCAGACCTGCAACATACTGTTTTAAATCACCCTGTGCTTGAAAAAAATTTTTTTTAACTAATTGCCAAAAATTTTGTGTCTTAATCTTATATAACAAAACTTGCAAGTTCTCTGAAAAAACGAGAAAAAGTAGCCCCACTGGCATTACATTCTTGCACAGCATCTGCAGCTGACACTGCCTCTCCTCTTTCGGAGCGAGGGATGGGAATGTGCTCCTCTCTCTCTCTGCGGTCCCCATCGACCACGACATCCTTTTGCTGTATGCATGGTCTGCTTTCTTTTCTTTACTTCTCTAACTTGCACAAGTGTTGGAGATTATAGTCCCTATATTGGGTCATTTCTAAAGTATGTCCTCAATACTGGGAAGCATATTCATCTAGATGTGCCCTCGGAGTCAGAATAACCTACCATCCACTAAGACATGGTAATCTTAATGGTTTCCTCTTTTATATTTTTCTCTTCATTGTAAGGAGCATTCATGCACACTTCCATCAACATCATTTAGATAATATGCATCATAATAAAAACACTTATTCTTTGTTGAGGGCGTACTCTTTTCCAGATACTGAAGGTTCTGTAAGATTCATTCATTCATTTAAAATTCACCTCAGTTCTAGTTGATAATTGCCATCTCTGCTTTACAGGTGAGGCAGTTAAATGAGGGACCAGTTACAGAAGCAGTGGTAGAGGAGGGATCTTTGCCCCGCAGTGTGGTTCCAGAGCCATCCTCTGCCCTGCTACGCGGCACCCTCTCAGCTCTACTGCATTAAACCACTGGGCCAGGGCTTCTCCACTCAGAAAATGAGCAGCTCCTGGCATGTTTAGGAACAAAGCACCCACATATAATCCTTACTTACTGGCAAAGTCAAAACCATGAAGTGCTGGGGAAACTCACACACTTGGTATTCTTTAGGTTGGAACCATATATTCTTTTTCCTTCCTGGGAATTCCACTGCAAGCTGAAATTCCATATGCAAATGTGTGTTACATAAAGACATCCCTTGGGGACCCACGTACAATCACCATGGGTAGATAATCATTTAAAAAAAGATCAAATAATGATCCCTTCCCAGCTCACCCACAAGAGAGGAATCAGACACACAAGTTTCTGCCTTTCTGGGCTAAATGTCCCCACAGATTTCCAACAAGTCTGTGACTTACAGAAGCATTTCAAATAGACAATACATTTCAATACACCCATAAAACTAAGAAAAAACGAAACAACAAATAATACATCTGACGGCACTGGTACCTATATTAATTCCAGAACTACCGCTCTTCTTTGGGGATCTTGCCCAAGGATATCCTCATTTGAAAAACTCACTTCTCATCCACCGTTCCACTGAGAGGACACATTTTATCAGCCTTTCTTTTTTTTTTTTTTAACTAACTCTTTTTACTCTCACAATGCACCATTGCTTTCTCTCTCTCAATAATAAGCCATCTTTGAAATAGATTCCTATGAGCTAGAAATATCCAGGACTGTCCTGAAAGATGGGAGACTCAAGTCTTCTGATTCTTTCTCACCTACTGATCATCACCTCTAGCCTCTATGCCGGTCAGGGTTTTGTTTCCTTCAACTGTGTTTATTTTATAGCTCCTCCTTCACTTGAGTCCATCTCATTAATAAGTGTTTTCTAGATATTTCAGATTCTAACAATGCCTTCATTTTCTGAACACCCACACAACTTCATATTTGTGCCACTGACTTGAGTTTCTTCTTTCTCATGTTGCCATCTCTAGTCTTTTCTTCTCAGCTCTTACTTCTTGTATCCAAATGCCTCCTTGACATTTCACCTAGACTTGAATGACTATAAGCACCTCAAGCTTAACATCTTCAAAATGGAAATCTTTATTTCTATATAAACTCTGGGCCCCACATGGAAAAAACAACCCCAGCAAAGGAAACTTCCATTCCTCCAACTGTTGTCATCCTTGACTCATTTATCTTCAACTACATACTGAACCCTTCAGTACATGCTGCTGGTATTTCCTTCTAAATATACTTCAGTTCAGTTCAGTTCAGTCCCTCAGTCATGTCCTACTCTTGCAGCTCTTTGCGACCCCATGAACCACAGCACGCCAGGCCTCCCCGTCCATCCCCAACTCCTGGAATTTACTCAAACTCATGTCCATGGAGTCGGTGATGCTATGCAACCATCTCATCCTCTGTCATCCCCTTCTCTTCCTGCCCCTAATCTCTCCCAGCATCAGGGTCTTTTCCAGTAAGTCAGCTCTTCTCATCAGGTGGACAAAGTATTGGAGTTTCAGCTTTAGCATCAGTCCTTCCAATGAACATCCAGGACTGATCTCCTTTAGGATGGACTGGTTGGATCTCCTTGCAGTCCAAGAGTCTTCTCCAACACCACAAGAGTCTTCTCCAACACCACAGTTCAGAGCATCAATTCTTCAGTGCTCAGCTTTCTTTATAGTTCAACTCTCACGTCTATACATGACCACTGGAAAAACCATAGCCTTGACTAGACGGACCTTTGTTGACCAAGTAATGCCTCTGCTTTTTAATGTGCTATCTAGGGTGGTCATAACTTTCCTTCCAAGGAGTAAGCATCTTTTAATAGCATAGCTGCAATCACCATCTGCAGTGATTCTGGAGCCCAGAAAAATAAAGTCAGCCACTGTTTCCATTGTTTCTCATCTATTTGCCANGATGCTGGGAGGGATTGGGGGCAGGAGGAGAAGTGGACAACCGAGGATGAGATGGTTGGATGGCATCACTGACTTGATGGGCGTGAGTCTGGGTGAACTCCGGGAGTTGGTGATGGACAGGGAGGCCTGGAATGCTGCAGTTCATGCAAAGAGTTGGACATGACTGAGCGACTGAACTGAACTGACATGAATCAGCCACGGGTGTATATGAGTTCCCAATCCTGAATCCCGGGGACGGGGGAGCCTGCTGTCTATGGGGTCGCACAGAGTTGGGCATGACTGAAGCGACACAGCAGCAGCAGCATACCAGATTAACAATGGTGTGATAGTGTCAAGTGCACAGCAACAAAATTGGTAGTTTTAAAAAACTACCAGGTGATTTTAATGTACAACCAGGGGTGAAAAACGCTGATTCAGGACTTTACAGCTGACAAAGCAGTATCATGCATTACTGTATTTGCTTCTCACATTAAGTCCAGGCAGGTATTTTTTGACCCCTTTTATAGAAGATCCATGAAGATAACTGACTTGCCAGCCAGGAGGTCTAAATTAGTACTTGAATCCAGCTTTGGCCCCAAATCCAGGACTCTTTCCTACCTGAGCAAAAGTCACCCCTAAATGAGGTTGTAAATCCCTCCAGAACTTCCTTCTCCTTCATGATATGCTTCTGTGTTTCATTCTCCATGAGACTGCAAACATGAGAACAGAAACCAGGCTACCTTACTCACTCAGAGCCTCGCGCAAGTTACTTGTTGAGCAAGTGAAGAATGAATGAATGAATTCAGCCTTCGCACCACTGGCCCATTTGTTCTGTTGTTCTCAGCAAGTTCATTGTCAGTTTGGGTGGTTTTGTCCCGTTTTGGTGGCTGCACTGGCCAGTGACTGTTGCACTCAAATGCTGGTTTTACTCCAGAAACACCTGAGCTCACATTTTATCTAAATCAGAGGAGCTGCCACAAACTCTCTTTTCTCCCCTTTTCCTCAGCACATTTCTGCAGCTGAAACATTGACTGAGACGTTGGCATGAAGAAATTAAGTTTCTGTCTGCCCAAGAGTCCCACACCAGCCAACCCGTTGCAGGTAGGCCTCCGTGGAGTTAGCTGTCTTTCCCAGCAAGTCAGAGTGGAAGGAGAAGGGAAGGATGATCTTCATTAACATGTTTCATATCATGAGTTACTTTCTTTCTAGATGATTCTAATAGCTCCCTACAAACAGGAAAAGTCTCATCACTTCCATTCAATGATGTTATAGTCACATTACAAGTCTGTGACTGGAGCTGGGAACAGCATTTCTCAACCTCAGCATTATTGACAGCTGGGGCTGGATGAGCCTTTGTTGTGGGGATGTGTCCTGTGTGTTACAGGACTGTAGCAGCACCCCTCACCTCTGCCCTCTAGATGCCAATAACCTCCTCAGTTCAGTTCAGTTCAGTTGCTCAGTCATGTCTGACTCTTTGTGACCCCGTGAATCGCAGCATGCCAGGCCTCCCTGTCCATCACCAACTCCTGGAGTTCACTCAGACTCATGTCCATAGAGTCAATGATGCCATCCAGCCATCTCATCCTCAGTCGTCCCCTTCTCCTCCTGCCCCCAATCCCTCCCAGATTCAAAGTCTTCTCCCCTGTGTAATTAATTGTGCCACTGTCTGGGACACTGTGCCCAGCTCTGCTCTCGGATGTTATTCTGGTTGTTTCTGTGTGGGTCCTTTGGATGAGATAACATTTATTATTTTTCCCATTATTATTTTATATATATATATTATTATTTTTTTTAATTTATTCGTTTGCTTGTGCCAGGTCTTAGTTGCAGCACGTGGGATCTTTAGCTGCACCTTCAAACTCTAGCTGTGGCATGTGAGATCTAGTTCCCCCATCAGGGATCGAACATGGGCACCCTGCCTTGGGAGCGTGGAGTGTTAGCCACTAGACCACCAGGGAAGCCTCTATTTTTTATTATGTTATATAAACATATTTAATATTTGTATATACTAATAAAAATGTACTGTTAAATAAGTGTAATATTTGAAGTCTAGTTGATTTAAGATACTAGTTCCGGGTATATGGCATAGTGAGTCAATACAGATATACTCTACTAAAAGTTATCACAAGAAAATGACTGTAATTCCCTGTGCCATGTAACATATCCTTGTTGCTTGTCTATTTTATATATAGGAGTTTATGTATGTTTTCTTTTTAAATTGTTTTTTTAATCAATTTGTATTGGAGTATTGTTGGTTGACAGTGTTGCGTTAGTTCCTGCTGTTCAGCAAAGTGAACCAGTTATGCATATCATGCAGCCCCTCTGTTTTGGATTTCCTTCCCATCCAGGTCACCACAGAGCACTGAGCAGAGTTCCCCGTGCTCCACAGCAGGCTCTCATTAGTGACTGCCCTTACGCACAGCAGTGTATAGATGTCCCTCCCAATCTCCCGATTCATCCCACCCCTTCCTTTCCCCCGCTTGGTAACCATAAGTTTGTTGTGTACATCTGTGTCTCCATTTCTGCTTTGCAGATAAGTTCATCTGCACCATTTTTTCTAGATTGCACATCTAAGCGATATTATACAATACTGGTTTTTCTCTTTCTGACTTACTTCACTCTGTATGACAGTCTCTAGGTCCATCCAGGTCTCTGCAAATGGCATTATTTCATTCTTTGATGGCTGAGTAATATTCCATCGTGCATTTGTACCCCATGTTCCTTATCCATTCATCCACTGATAGACATCTAGGCTGCTTCCATGTCCCAGCTATTGTAACTAGTGCTGCTGTGAACACTGGGGTGCATGTAACTTTTTGAATTATGGTTTGCTCCGGGTATGGATGAGATAACATTTAAGTTGGTTGACTTTGAGGAAAGCAGACTGCCTCTATCAGGTGGATGAATATAACAAAAGACTCACTTCCTGCAAGCAACAGGGAATCCTGCCAGCAGATGGCCTTTGGACTTGAACTGCAATGCCAGCTGTTCCCTGAGTCTCCATCTTGATGGCCTTTCACCTTGAACTACAGATTTCAGACTTCCCAGCCTCCATAATCATGTGAGTCAATTCTCTAAAATAAATTTATCTTTGTGTGTGTACACACATCCACAGATCTTACGGATTCTTTCTCTAGACAACTCTGACAAATACAACCTTGTAGTAACAACCCAGAATATCTCCAGGCATTGCCAGGTGATTCCCAGGGGGTAGAATAGCCTCAGTTGAGAACCACCGCTGCTGACAGGTGAGGCTGGCATTCTTTCATGGCATAGTTCCTGAAAAGGCTGACCTGGCTAGAACAGTCCAGAGCCAAATGGAAGCTAAAATACTTCCTGGAAGGTGTTCTCTATGTGTGGTTCCAAGCCTGGTCTGACAGCAGAGGAATATCTTGAGCTAAAACTAGTCAACTTGGCCTTGAGCCATTAAATTCTCTCTTCTAGAAAAACTGTATCATATTTGCCCAAGTTTTACTTCAAAGAAAAATTAAAGCATATCACCTTTAAATCCAGTCCTTATGCTGCTAAGTCGCTTCAGTCGTGTCCGACTCTGTGTGACCCCATAGACGGCAGCCCACCAGGCTCCCCCGTCCCTGGGATTCTCCAGGCACGAACACTGGAGTGGGTTGCCATTTCCTTCTCCAATGCATGAAAGTGAAAAGTGAAAGGGAAGTCGCTCGGTCATGTCCTACTCTTAGCGACCCCGTGGACTGCAGCCTACCAGGCTCCTCCATCCATGGGACTTTCCAGGCAAGAGTACTGGAGTGAGGTGCCACTGCCTTCTCCACCAGTCCTTATAGATACTCTCATTTATAAGACTTTCTCTCAGTTACCTTGTGTTGATAAATAGCATATCGCTTAGAGAAGATGAGCCATAAATTAGCTGAAATCAATATAGATTTTAAATATGAGTAGAAGGATCTTGAGATAAGGAGGCAAAGAAATATTTTTTTAAGGAGGCAAAGAAATATTATTCAATCATTATTCCTGGGTGGTAAACTTGAATGTTGTAAGTCCTTTCTGAAAGGAGTATTGGATGACTCCAAAAGTACCTCATGAGAAATGCTGGGGTGGATGAATTGCAAGCTGGAATCAAGATTGCTGGGAGAAATATCAGTAACCTCAGATTTGCAGATGACACCACCCTTATGGCAGAAAGTGAAGAAGAACTTAAAAAGAGCCTCTTGATGAATGTGAAAGAGGAGAGTGAAAAAGTTGGCTTAAAGCTTGACATTCAGAAAACTAAGATCATGGCATCCAGTCCCATCACTTAATGGCAAAGAGATGAGGGAACAGTCGAAACAGTGTCAGACTTTATTTTTCTGGACTCCAAAATCACTGCAGATGTTGATTGCAGCCACAAAATTACAAGATGCTTGCTCCTTAGAAGAAAAGTTATGACCAACCTAGTTCAGTTCAGTTCAGTTCAGTTGCTTAGTCGTGTCTAACTCTTTGCGACCCTGTGAACCGCAGCACGCCAGGCCTCCCTGTCCATCACCAACTACTGGAGTCTATCCAAACCCATATCCACTGAGTCAGTGATGCTATCCAACCATCTCATCCTCTGTGATCCCCTGCTCCTCCTGCTCTCAATCTTTCCCAGCATCAGGATCTTTTCAAATGAGTCAGTTCTTAACATCAGGTGGCCAAAGTATTGGAATTTCAGCTTCAACATCAGTCCTTCCAATGAACACTCAGGACTGATCTGCTTCAGAATGAACTGGCTGGATCTCCTTGCAGTCCAAGGGACTCTCAAGAGTCTTCTCCATCACCACAGTTCAAAAGCATCAATTGTTTGGTGCATAGCTTTCCTTATAGTCCAACTCTCACATCCATACATGACTACTGGAAAAACCATAGCCTTGATTAGATGGACCTTTGTTGACAAAGTAATGTCTCTGCTTTTTAATATGCTGTCTAGGTTGTTCATAATTTTCTTTCCAAGGAGTAAGCGTCTTTTAATTTCACGGCTGCAGTCACCATCTGCAGTGATTTTGGGAGCACAAGAAAACAAAGCCAGCCACTGTTTCCATTGTTTCCCCATCTATTTGCCATGAAGTGATGGGACTGGATGCCATGATCTTAGTTTTCTGAATGTTGAGCTTTAAGCCAATTTTTTCACTCTCCTCTTTCATCAAGAGGCTCTTTAGTTCTTCACTTTCTGCCATAAGGGTGGTGTCATCTACATATCTGAGGTGACTGATATTTCTCCTGGCAATCTTGATTCCAGCTTGTGCTTCATCTAGCCCAGTATTTCTCATGATGTACTCTGCATATAAGTTAAATAAGCAGGGTGACAATATACAGCCTTCATGTACTCCTTTTCCTATTTGGAACCAGTCTGTTGTTCCATNTGTCATCTGCATATCTGAGGTTATTGATATTTCTCCTGGTAATCTTGATTCCAGCTTGTGCTTCCTCCAGCCCAGTGATTCTCATGATGTACTCTGCATGTAAGTTAAATAAGCAGGGTGACAATATACAGCCTTGATGTACTCCTTTTCCTATTTGGAACCAGTCTGTTGTTCCATGTCCAGTTCTAACTGTTGCTTCCTGACCTGCATACAGGTTTCTCAAGAGGCAGGTCAGGTGGTCTGATATTCCCATCTCTTTCAGAATTTTCCACAGTTTATTGTGATTCACACAGTGAAATGGAGAAGGAAATGGCAACCCACTCCAGTACTCTTGCCTGGAAAATCCCATGGACAGAGAAGCCTGGTAGGCTACAGTCCGTGGGGTCACAAAGAGTCGGACACGACTAAAAGACTTCACTTCACTTCACTTCACACAGTCAAAGGCATTGGCATAGTCAATAAAGTAGAAATAGATGTTTTTCTGGAACTCTCTTGCTTTTTTGATGATTCAGAGGATGTTGACAATTTGATCTCTGGTTCCTCTGCCTTTTCTAAAACCACCTTGAACATCTGTAAGTTCACAGTTCACATATTGTTGAAGCTTGACTTGGAGAATTTTAAGCATTACTTTACTAGCGTGTGAGATGAGTGCAATTGTGCAGTAGTTTGAGCATTCTTTGGCATTGCCTTTCTTTGGGATTGGAATGAAAACTGACCTTTTCCACTCCTGTGGCCACTGCTGAATTTTCCAAATTTGCTGACATATTGAGTGCAGCACTTTCATAGCATCATCTTTTAAGATTGAAATACCTCAACTGGAACTCCATCACTTTAAGATCCAATTATTTCTCACAAACTCTACCCTGTCCAAGCTATCAAATCTCTTATCTTAAGTATCAACAAGAGCCTTCAAATGGTTTCCTCAGCACCTTTTCACTTACTTTACTTTCTTCCTAGAAATGATCTTTCCTCAATTTGCCTATAGCTCAATCCCTAACTGCCTTCAGGTCTTTGTTCTTACATCACTATCTGTCATAACCATATATAAATGTGCAATCCCTTTTCTATCATTCTCTATTCCACTACCTTACCTTATGATCTTCATGGTGCATATAACTACCACTCACTCATGTTATATATTTATTGGTTTATTGTTTGTTTCCTCCAATAGAACTTAATCTCTTCAAGAGAAATAATTTTTTTAAACTGCTTATCTCCAGTGCTGAGGATAGTACTGCTTGGCACACAGTGAATATTTAAAGATTTGTTGACTTGAAAAATGAACTTCTGGTAGACAAAAAGGCATGTTTTATATGTTTTACTATCCTTTACGGCATCCAGCTTAGTTGAAACACAAAAAGGAGATTTAGAAACTGATTATTTGTTTCTTACATCCTCCATTATTCAGGAAGCCATTTGAGTGCATGAGCTGAGGTAGTTCTCAGACAGTCGCATAAATCACAGACCACAGTAAGTATTCGATAGCTATTTATCAAACAAAAAACTTCAAAATACAAAGCAGAAAGAGAACAAGTTTAAATCTTTAGTAGAGGCAGCTGGCCATTTACACTAGTGTTGCTTAAAAATAATTTCACATAAAAATGTAGGTATCTAGTTTCCTTTGAGAAATCGGAAGATCTAGCAACAAGGGCATGGCATCTCCTTTTGGAGCCATGACCTAGAGTGGTTGCTTTAGAAAGGGGACATGATAGAGTCTCCACCTATTCTGCCTCCCTCAGGGAGGTTTTTTACCTGGTCCCCATAGTGATTTGTCTTTGTGATCTTGCCTTTGCATAAATAATAGTCCCCATCATTCCATTAAAAAAAAAGAAAGGCTTCTGGAAAAACAACCTTATAGCAAGGATAAAAGTGATTAAAATTGACTTGATTTCCAGTACTGACTGCATCACTTCTCTCTGGATGGCTAGGAAAACTGAACTGAATTCCCTAAATCTCAGTTTTCTCATATGGAAAACAGGGGCAACACAAGGACATTGTGAGGCTTAAATAAGATAATGTCCTTAAATATCCTGGTATTTAAAATGTATTCAATGAGCGTTAGCTATAATAATAATAATGTTTTGGATGATGATTCTTGACCAACCAGAAAAAAAAACCTATTTTTTGTCTTATAATTAGAAGATATGGTCAGTGGTTTAGGCTGTATCACTGACCATATCACTGGGTATATTACCTTGCTATTGCTTCTACTTCATACTTAGTCAAGATGAAATATTACCTTGGATAAGGATAGAAGTGGGCATCTTGATCTTTTTGTCAAAAACCACTTCATCCACTAAAACCACACTATTTATTTAGCCATTTAGGCCTGTATTCATCATTTAAAAGTTTCATAAATTAAAACAAAATAGAAATCATTTATTAGGTATCACAAAGATATAGCCTCAAACTTCTTGAAAGAAGAGATAAAATAAACATGAGAGGAAAGCCTCTTTGGGATATCAGTGGTGATTTGATGGACACAGCATTAATTAATGCTTAGTTTATAATAATAATATAATAGAAATAATGAATAATAGAAGTAAGAATATAGTAGAAATGATGGTAATGGAGCCAACTTTCCATATCTGCAAATGATTGACCTAGAATCAGCCATGGTGTCAAGAGAATTCTAAGACAGAGATGAATTTAAACTTCACAAGTACCTGGCATGGTTAATAAGGTGTAATATAGGTAAATGTGGAAATTCAAGCCCAAATTGTGAAGAGATGAGAAAGAATGTCTCTTTCCTAAGTTGTAGGTAGTTTACAATAAGAATAAAAGTAGATATCAAGAGTTACTTACGAGGAAAGGCTACAGACATCCTTAAACTTTGGGTTTCATCTGCTATTTGTCATTTGTGTCTGACTCTTTGTGACCCGTGGACTGTAGCCAGTCAGGCTCCTCTGTCCATGGGATACTCCAGGCAAGAACATGTTCCCTTCTCCAAGGGAGTCTTTGTGACCCAGAGATTGAACCCTGGACTTCTTCATTGCAGGCATGTTCTTTACCATCGAGATCACCAGGGAAGCCCCAATGATATTTATAGTGCAGTTAAATTTTATAGAGAATTAATCAATGTAAAACAAATTTATAACTAAATGTACTTATCTGTGCTGAAACAACATTTTCTGCCCTAATATTAACAAATATCAAGGATATTATTAACATCTTGAATGTTTATAAAAAACAATAGAAACTGCTCCATATCCCATTTCCCTTAATGAATTTTAATTAGAACTGTTGTTGCTAAGTTGTGTCCGACTCTTTGGAACCCCATGAACTAAAGCACACCATGCTTCTCTGTCCATCGCTATCTCTCTGAGTTTCCTCAAACTCATTTTCATTGAGTCAGTGAGGCCATCCAACCATCTCATCCTCTGTTGTCCCCTTCTCTTCTTACCCTCAATTTTTCCCACCCTCAGGGTCTTTTCCAATGATTCGGCTCTTTGCAGCAGGTGGACAAAGTACTGGAGCTTTTGCTTCAGCACCAGTCTTTCCAATGAATATTCAGGACTGGTTTGATGTCCTTGCAGTCCAAGGGACTCTCAAGAGTCTTCTCCGGCACCACAGTTTGAAAGTGTCAATTCTTCAGTGCTCAGCCTTCATGGTCCGACTCTCACATCCATACATGATTACTGGAAAAATCATAGTTTTGATGGATCGTGTTGGCAAAGTGATATCTCTGCTTTTTAAAACACTGCCTAGGTTTGATGTAACTATTCTTCAAAAAAGCAAGCATTTTTAAATTTCGTGGCTGCAGTCACTGTCTGCACTGATTCTGGAGCCCAAGAAAACGAGATCGGATACTGTTTCCACATTTTCCCCATCTATTTGCCATGAAGTGATATGACCGGATGCCATGATCCTAGTTTTCTGAATGTGGAGTTTTCGTCCAGCTTTTTCACTCTCCTCTTTCACCTTCATCAAGAGGCTCTTTAGTTCAAAACGTTTAAAAAGGCAGCCATGTACTATATAGCACCATGAGTTTATAACAGAAAACTGTAAATGACGAAGGAGAGAAAGAAGATAAAAGCAAAATAAACAGTAGAAGTAGAACCTAGGCAGCTTTTTAAATATACTTGTTCCAGTGATAACATTGAAAGCTTTACCTAAGGGACATTTAAAATATTCTGTTCCATATCCAAAATGAAGCATTTCTTTCAATGTAAGTCACAATTGCCAAGCTTTGAAGTTTTGGTAAACAACCTTTAAAAAATGAAAATGGGCATTGGACTATAAGCCATCACACTTTTGAATCACGATGGTGTATGCCTGAAACTAATATAATTATAAATCAACTGTATACCTCAATTAAGAAAAAAGAAAAAAATGAATATGGGCATAAATGGCACTTTTTGAATTCTGAATGTCTAAACAGCCAGTGTGTGAGTATGTGGACTAACACTCAAATGGAGGAAGTACTAACAGTCTAGCATTATGAAAAGCCCAACAGAGGAGCAGTGCCTCTAGATCTCAGATTTGCTCTCTGAGAGTATTAATCATGGTTCATCTCCAGGAATTAGTTACAAATCTGTGAAGCAAGCTTTACCTTTTTACAGAGAATGTTGACTGCGGGAGAAATATAACGTATGATACCATTACTGAGAGATTAGACCCACATCTGAGAAAAGTATATTTTTAGCAACAAATACAGTTAAAATCAGTCTGACAAGAATTTTTCTGCTATTTAACTATTTGAAGTCTTTATTAAACATACATATACACACACACACAACAAAGTTGCTACTGACTACTAAAGAGAAAAGAACAATAATTGGTCTAGGCTTCAAGTTCTTTGATGTCAAGGGCTACCATAATCCGGAAAGAAATTTACACAAAGATAAACCCTTAAGGTGTGGTTTAATGATTAATTTTGGCTAAGTCATGTGTGGCCTGGGAACCCAGAGAGTTCAGAACTCATTTTCTCATTATAGAAAGTACTTATTTAATTTGTAAACCAGTTATTTGGTAGGTAAAGCTTACTTTCCTGTATAAAACACAGAGACTGGCTACTCTTGCAGATCAACTCACAAAACCGTTTCAACTCATAACTTGTCTGAATGTAGTATTTCACTTATTGCTAAGTCTTTAACCACAATGTAAAATGATATTTATACTGGAAATCCAGTTAGAATTTCCCTCCCTGGAATCCACTTTCAAATTTGCTACTTTTCATTTCTCTGAGATTGATAACTTTAGGGCCTGTAAAGCTAAATATTTAAGAAAATAGGCTTACTAGTTTTAAGCCTTTGCAAAATTTATTTAACCTTGGAAGCTGTGTTATATCATCACTGAAAGAATAATCATAGCCAATGGGCAGTTGTATGGCTTAAGTAAGCTAAATTATGCATCTTGGTAGCATGTAGTAAATTCAATAAAACTTGTTAGTATTAATTATATAAGTAAACATATTCAGTCTTAAATATACTGAAATATGAACTTCCTGAGGGAAGAAGCCATTATTTCTACATCAATCTTAATTTCCTATAATATCTGTAATTAAATCAATTCCAAATGAACTTTCTCTAGTCATCAAAATAAGTTAATGGCAAGACATATTTGTTCAAGGTCATATGATTTTTTTATAGTTCTAAGGGCAAACACATGTTTTCACTATACCATTTATAGCTTTAACAGCAATTGGTAATGTTTTTACCATGATGTACAAGTGAAAAAGCAGGAGAATTTGTAAAACTGAATGAAAGGCATTTCCCTATATTCTAATTTACTAAAAATAAAATTTGATAAAAGACTGCAATTACTTTGGTTTGAAAGATAATAGTCATTAACGGTAAAATATCACAAAACCATTAGTGTTAATAATGTAATATATAGTGCATTTGAAAAGCACCTAGTTAAATTTTGAAAAAAAAAAAATTAGGAGTTATGACAACAGAATCAGTAATAGCTTAATTCAAGTCAAAGTGCCCAATGGAATTTTAAACATAGGTGTAGAGGGGTCCACCCATGCAGGTCACAGGAGAGCTAGCTAAACCATGAAGCTTAAACATAAGGCACTCTAGAGAAGTAGTTAGTCAACTAGACTAGAAATATGACCTCCTTATCCTTACCAGTTTTCATTAAACCATACTCTTACTTTCTGGTTTAAAGTACTCAGAGTTCATGGGTAAGTTCTTATAGTTTCCTGGCAGTATCTTTAGGATGTTCTACATATAGTGTAAGGTCATCTGCAAACAGTGACAATTCTACTTTTTCTTTTCCAATTGAGATTCCTTTTATTTCTTTTGCTTCTCTGATCACTCTGGCTAGGACTCCCAAAACTATGTTGAATAAAAGTGGTGAGAGTGGACATTCTGGTCTTGTTCCTGATCTTAGAGGAAATCCTTTTAGTTTTTCACCATTCAGTATGATGGTAGCTGTGGGTTTGTCATACTATGTTGAGGTAGGTTCCATCTATGCCCACTTTCTGGAGAGTTTTTATTATAAATTGATGCTGAATTTAATTGAAAGGTATTTCTGTATCTATTGAGATGATCACATAGCTTTTATTCTTCAGTTTGTTAGTGTGGTATATCACACTGATGGATTTATGGATAGTGAAAAATCCTTGTATCCTTGGGATAAATCCCACTTGATCAGGGTGTATGATGCTTTTTAATATACTGTTGGATTCAGATTGCTAGTATTTTGTTGAGGATTTTTGTGTCTATGTTCATCAATGGTACAGTACATGATGGTGTTGTATATACCAGGGGAGGTCTTAATGGAATACTACTCAGCCATAAAAAGTATGAACAAATGCCATTTTCAGTCACAGAAATGGACTTAGAGACTGTCATATTAACTGAAGCAATCCAAACAGAGGAAGATAAATACCATATGATACCACTTAAATGTAAAATCTAAAAAAATAAAAAGATACAAATGAACTTACATACAAAACAGAAGCAGACCCACAGACCAGAGGGGAAAGAGGGGAGGGATGAATTAGAAGTTTGGGATTAACATATTCATACTATTATGTACAAAATAGATAACCAACAAGGACCTACTCTATGCCATAGAAACTATACTCAATATTTTGGAATAGCCCATAAGGGAAAAGAATATGTGTATGTAAATGAATCACTTTGCTGTACACCTGAAATTAGCTCATTTTTGTAAATAAAACTAAACTAAAAAACAGAGTACTCAGAAGTGGCATTAATTATCATTTTTGAATGACACACATAAAACACACTTTTGAGCTTTAATGAAACAGGTACCTGGCCCTTTCTACACACTTATCCTAAGTTAGGTGCTGGGCATACAGAGAATGACTAAAATAGAAAGGTGAGTAGAGTTGTCTTAGGCAATATAAATACCTGTTGAACCCGACCACTAACAAAACTAAAAGACCAACAACATAAGCCTTGATATGCATTTCCAATCTTATAAGGAGTTTTAAACACACTTCCTTTATGTTCCAAAACAATCACTACTGCAGGGCTGTGAATGAGTCTTTAAATTTCCTGAGTTTTAAGGGTTTGCTTTTTTATTTTTCCTGAGACATGTGCTTGTATTTACAAACATTTCAAATATTTAAACAAAAAAATCACATGGCAATCACAAAGGAATATACCTACAAAATAATCTCTATTAAGATACTTCAGATAACATTTTTTCATATTTCATTCCATTCCTATGACAATAGTTCTCCCCTTTCAGGTGCTGAAGTACTCTGGATGATGAGTCAACAGTCTCTAGCCATAGAACAGACTTTTATAGATTATTCCTACTTCCAATTACCTCCTTTCCTTGATTTAACTCAAATTGCACCATTAGTACTTTATTCCTTTGGCTGAAATGAAGCTCAGGGTTTAATGGAAGTTAAATTGTAAATGTGGCCCCTGGCAGGGATAATCTTTGAAACCATTGTCTGTGTTCCTGTCACAGTGTAGAAGTGCTGAATGCATTTTTTCTAAAGAGCAAATGTGAAAAAATATTGAAAAAAGCCTGAAGGAGGGAAGTAGTAGGGTACAAAAAGAGAGGCAAAGAACATAATTAACAACAGTAATTAATAAGAAATATTGAGAGCTCAATAATTGCCAACTTTATAGGTTCACCTCATTTAATTACTTTATAAATGACTTTTCTATCTGTCCTTATTTTTATTTATTTTTCACTCGGGGCCCTACCTATATAGAATCAGATTTCCTAAGTTTTGGCCCTGGAGTCTATATTTTAAGCAAATAACCTAGGTCAGTTCAGTCCAAGAGGTCCAAGGACCACACGTTATCAAACATGTCCTCTGAATAATTTTTTTATTGGAATGAGGTCTGCCTTATTCCACAACTCTATAATGAAAAAATTTTCTTTCACAAAATTTTACCTTCAGGAACTTAATTTACCTTGGAGAGTATGAATTGCACCCAGGCAATAGAAAACAACTTTATTATTTTATGAAAAGCCAGGTTGCCTTTGCTGTAGTTTATCAAATATCGAGACTTCATACATTTCTTTCTCTTTCATTTTCTTAATGGCATGCTCAAATGTTCTATATCCTTCTCTTTAGAATCCAAGTGTATCAGGTTTTTACCAATTGGATTCACAAGAAACAATCTCTGACTGGGAGATGAGAACTGAACTGCATTGCAACTCTTGGTGGGAATTAGCTTCCTGTGCAAAATTTCAGGAGCAATGCTGAGTCACTAACCTTTCTGTTCAGATGCAATGCTCTTATTGAAAAGGAATCTCACTTTTGAAAATTAGGAGCAAAGAAGGTCTAAAGGTGAGTTCAATTGAGCTTTTAGTAATGTGGAAACTTTTGACAACACAATGCTATCTATACGTGAGAGGAGGAACACGCACTTCTGACGGAGCCTGAATGCAAGACGATACAATGAGGTGGAAATAAAATGGCTGTATGGGTATAACACGATGAGACAAGAGATCAATTGTTCTCAAGTGTGTACAAGGGGAAAAAGAAATGGGATTTATTGAATGTGAGGGTGAGAAAGAGCGGGTCAAAGGAAAGAATAAAAAAGTTACTGGCTCAAAAATAAACAGATCTTTACCTGACTTCATAGGCATTACCACAAAACTTTAGAACAGGAGAAGATGTTGGAAGACAGATTTTTGTACACAAGTGGCAGATTTAGGGGGGACCTTCAACCCTCTCTTTACATATTAGTTTGTTTTTAATCTTTTTCAGTAGAATAAACATAAACTCTCGAATCAGGAAGTGAGAGGTTCAAATCCCAGCATTAGCATTTACCAGGCTGAGTGACCTTGGGCAAATCAAGCAGACTTTCAGATCCCCGGTTTCCACAGCTATACAATAGAGGTCACAATGTCTAAGGTTGGGACTACTGTTAATCTACTGAGCACTGAGTAAAGCTCTTTGGATATATGAGGTAGTCGATAAATGGAAGCCGTCACTCCCAGCAGTACCACCACCACTACAATCTGATCATAAGGATTTAGGATGAAGTAAGGATATGAAGTGAACTTATGGCCTCTTCTGTAGATAAGACAAAAGTGGTGTGCAGGATAGGGGATTAGGGATAAAAGGAAAGTCTACAAGTGATTTGGATGAATAATCCATTTGTTACATGCAGAGATGTATTCTGACCTGTTTGACTGGTTGAGGTCTTAGGATGAGGCTATGTACCAATGTGAGGGGATGGACTTTATTCAGAAGGGAGTGAGTGCATATTCACTGCTCTTTACCAAAGGAAAAATACCCTCTGACAGTTGGAGACATGTCAGGAGGCAAGAAGGTGATACCCTCTAGAAGTTGAAATAAAAAAGTATATTGAAGTGGTTAAGAGGATGAGCTTTAGAGTATTCAAACTGTCATTTAAGCTCGGGCTCTATTATTTCTTAGCTTTGTAGTTTAGAATTGGAAGAGTTAAAATGCAGTTCTGTTCTAAACTACTGAGTGCTCAAGTTGCTTCAGTCATGTCTGACTCTTTGTGATTCCATGAACTATAGCCCACCAGCCTCCTCTGTCCATAGGGATTCTCCAGATAAGAATACTGGAGTGGGTTGCCATGCCCTCCTCCAGGGGATATTCCTGATTCTAGGATTGAACCTGCGTTTCCTGGGTCTCCTGCATTGCAGACAGATTCTTTACTGCTGAGCTACCCACAGAAGCCCCCAGAACTACTGTAGTTTAAAAGGTTAACTTTATTGTTCTCTTCCATTAAATGAGAATATTTATTTCATAAATCTGGAATGACAATCAAAACTAAGACAATATGTATAAACACACAGTAGGGTGTGTGTACTTTCAATGCATATTAATCCCTTAGTATTATTCATAAGATATATTATCTGGCTGTATGTTAAGTTTCCTTTTCATTTCCTCTTTGATATTGCCACACCTTCAATGAAGAGCTATCCAGTCAACCTAATCTCAGCATTCCTGTTCAGATTAAGATATTTGTTTTGTTTATACTTGATACAAGACAGTAAAAAGAAGGGGCAAAGGAGGAGAGGAGGAGGAAAAGGGAGATGAGCCTACAAGTGGCTGATGAGGACACATGTCAGGACCACATGGCTCAGCTTCCCTTACCTCCCAGAAAGAGCTCTACCATCTCTAACCATCCTGAAAAATTTGGACAGTATGTTGTTATAGCATAATGAAATATCTTATCAAAGACCCTCCCAAAGTTATTTACATTCTCTGCAGATCAGTTCAGTCCAGTTCAGTCGCTCAGTCGTGTCTGACTGTTTGCAACCCCATGAATCGCAGCATGCCAAGCCTCCCTGTCCACCAACTCCCGGAGTTCACTCAGACTCACGCCCATTGAGTCAGTGATGCCATCCAGCCATCTCATCCTCTGTCATCCCCTTCTCCTCCTGCCTCCAATCCCTCTCAGCATCAGAGTCTTTTCCAACGAGTCAACTCTTCACATGAGGTGGCCAAAGTACTGGTCAGCAGATCAGAGGGGTATAAAATTGATGCTCCCCATCTCCTAGTGCAGCACAAACCCATCCATTGTCCATTGCTTCTGATTATAGTTTGAGGTTTTACAATCCTCTATCTGGGTCACAGTCTTTAAAACTGTAAGTGAATGATTCTTTATCAGTAATACTTCTGCCTATTCTAAGCCATTCTCTTTCCTTAAGTATAAATGAACATTTCATGACTCTGATTCCATGTGTCCTTGGTCACCTGTCACTCCAGGCCCTGCTCCTTCCCAGCTTCGTTCACTGTCACAGGATCTTCCTTGCAAGGACCTAATTCTACGCATGACTCCTATGATGCCATATTTCTGTCTCCTCTCCACAATAGGGGTGGTAGCACTACAGCTCAATTCTAAATCACAGTTCCACACTCAGCCTGCAGTCTGGTCATATAGGCCAACTCTTCATTTTGACAAATCAAACTTTTATTTTCCACTCAAGCAACTTTTTGGAGACTGAGCCAACCAGTCATGCCATGCACGCCTTTGTGACAGCCTATTCCAGGAAACACTGCCAGGAATCCAACAGATCTCCCCTCATTTATCAAAGGATGCTCTGGACAGACATCAAAATGACAAAGTTTGAATGATTTGATTTTTTTCTCTCCTTCTGTCTATTCAAGTGGGTTTCCCCCCCAATATTCCTATTTTTCAACTTTAGAAAATATTTTACATTTTTATTATAGTAAGAATATTTAATATATTTACCTTTTAAATAAATCTTTAAAGTATACAAAACAGCACTATTAACCATAGGCCCAATGCTATACAGTACATCCTTAGATATTACTGATCTTATATAATGTGGATTTTTTACATGTTGAACAGCAACCCTCCACCCCTGGCAACTACTTACTATGCTTTGTTTCTGACTTTAATTATTTTAGAGACCTCATATAAATAGAATCACATAGTATCTGTCCTTCTGTTATTGGCTTATGGTAGACTTTTCTTATTGGAGAAGGAAATGGCAACCCACTCCAGTGTTCTTGCCTGGAGAATCTCAGGGATGGCGGAGCCTGGTGGGCTGCCATCTATGGGGTCACACAGAGTCGGACACGACTGAAGTGACTTAGCAGCAGCAGCAGACTTTTCTAAACATATAGTCAAGGAAACAGTTTAAATAACAGTCATATTCCCATCTACCAGCTTTAGGTATTATCACTTCATGGTGAGCCGTATTTATCTGTTCCTATACTGTTCAGCTGGAGAAGGCAATGGCACCCCACTCCAGTACTCTTGCCTGGAGAATCCCACAGGCGGAGGAGCCTGGTGGGCTGCAGTCCATGGGGTTGTGAAGGGTCAGACACGATTGAGTGACTCACTTTCACTTTCATGCATTGGAGAAGGAAAAGGCAACCCACTCCAGTGTTCTTGCCTGGAGAATCCCAGGGACGGGGGAGCCTGGTGGGCTGCTGTCTATGGGGATGCACAGAGTCAGATACGACTGACGTGACTTAGCAGCAGCATACTGTTCAGAACAGCAGTTATTTGATATTTAATTAAAGTTAAGTAACATAAAAACATTTCAGTTCCTCAGGCTCACTAGCCACATTTCAAGGGTTCAATAGCTTCAAGTGGCCACTGAGTACAGAACTGGACAGTGAAGTTCTACCAAATAGTTGAATATTTCCATGATCACAGAACTTTTTACTGGGCAGTGCTGACATATATTCAACCGTCTTCCCTACCACAGAATATTTTGAATATGTCAAATATCATGTCATCTAAACATAACACCAATAAATTAGCCTCTTGTTGTAACATTATATCTTTAATAATATACAATAACATGAGTAAATAGTAATATCAAATATGTAGTCAGTGTTAAAATTTCTCCATTTATAACAAACTCAAGCATGACGAGCCTTCAAGGGCTCAGCAAAAGCTCTTAGGTTTTCTACAAAAAATCTGTTAAAGGATATATATGTATATTTTCCTGGGGAAATAATTTATGGTGGTTCTCAAATTCTGATAAAGGTTAGTTTCTACAAATTCAAGAATCATTTCCTTGGAAAGATGTGTGGTCAACTAGATAATTAAAGAGATGAAACAGTTTAATTGCAAAGGCAACTGTAAAATTAACTTTATAATCGTGGAGTAAAGACTGTATTATTAAAGATATCTTTTTTCTACATATCTTTAATTCGTTAGAAAGTAGAGGGGTGTCTGGAGTTTTCATCTGCTATGTGTTTACTTTGTGGAGGGCATGGAGTGAAGTGGAATATACTTCTCAGTTTGTCTTTGGGATAATTAAATTAAGACTTCTTAGAAAAATGAATAGTTTGCCCCAGCTTCTCTAGTAATAACTATAAGGGTTCAACTTAATTTATTTATACATTCAAGCTTTGTTGTATAGTATTTAGGGTAGTAAGAAAGAGAGGTAGGAATACATAATTTTGTATTTGCTATGACTCTTCTTTCATCCTGTGAGTTATTCTAATTTTCTACTCTCAAAATGGTAGGAGACTGTTGGCCTTCATATAGGTGGCCCAGACACCCATGAAATCACTTGCAGAATGAGCAAAACCAGCTCCAGGTGGTGTCTCTCTGTAGAGCATTCCTAACCCCTTCCAGAAAGTTACAGGTCTCTGATTATCTATTTTTCCCTAAGCTAAGAGACACTGTCACAAAATCTGGGATGAGTATTCCCAAGTATCTTCAAAGTACATCTGGATATCTACACACACTGCGTGTACTCCTAACTGAATTCCAGCTCATCAATCATTTTTTTATTTTTATATATATTTTTTATTTTTTTATATATATTTCTTATTTTTTAATTTAATTTAATTTTATTTTCCATCTCAGGTGTACATGAGTTTCCAATCTCGAACCCTCCTCCCAACCTCCCACCCCATATCAACTCTCTGGATTTGAACTCTTTACTGCAAAGTCTTTCATGAATGTTTCTCTGTAAACACTTTTCCTAGCAAACTTTTCTCTCCTCACTTCTCAGGAGTGATGATGTACCTCCTCATTTGGCAAATTTTGTATGGAACAAATAGAAACAGTCTTGTTTAGCAAGGCTTGAAACAGTCCCTTTACATTTTTCTTAGTATTTAAAGGTTGCTTTCTTTTTAGGTGGAGAAAAAGGGTGCTGGGTGGCAAAAAAGGAGACAGGGAAATTGATCTTAGCTTGTCAGCATTCAGTAGTTTAAGAATTCCCACACTCATAAAATCTGAAAGCAAAATTCTTTTACTGAGTCAAGAAATATCAACTGATTTTTGCTTTGCATCATGCTCTATGCTGAATACTGAGTGACATAAACATGTTTTCCACTCTAGTGGAGAATACAATTTACCGGGGAAACAGTAACATTAAAAGAATGGACAGTAGAATGAATATGTAACTATGAACTATGCACTTCAAGAAGAGCTATGAAACAGGAAAATATATCAAGTACCAAAGAAAACCTTAGAAACAAGGGCACTTAGCTAATTTGATTGGTAAAACTTTTTTCTAAAAAAATGATAGTAAACCTGTGTGAATAAGTCTTAGCCAGGAGAATCTGGGAGACTTGCCATGAAAATATAAGCCCGGGAAGAGGAAAAGATGTCTATGAAAATAATGAGCAAAAAAGCAGGCTAGCTTGAAGAATAGCAGAGAGAATGAAAGAATGTGTGGTAAATAGAGGTGCTTTCTCAATTTGAAGCATCCCTTCTATCAAAAATGGGATAAGCTTAGAGTACACTTGTTTTATTCACCTTTTTTCCCCCCAAGAAAAATGAATTCTGTCTCTTACATATACTAAGCTCTTCAATATTATCTTCCAATAAAAGGCAGGGAATTAATAAGACAGCAGGTGAGTCTAAAGCAACTGTGTGGAAAACCTGTTTTAAATTTTAAGTTTACTGCCTCTTTGATATCGCTATTGCTCTGCTGTGCTCAGTTGCTCAGTCATGTCCAACTCTTTGCGACCCCATAGCCTGTAACCCACCCGGCTCCTCTGTCCACGGAATTTTCCAGGCAAGAATACTGGAGTAGGTTGACATTTCCTGCTCCAGGAGATCTTCTTGAGCCAGGGATCCAGCCCTTGCCTTTTGTGTCTCCTGCACTGGCAGGCGGATGCTTACTTGGGAAGCCCTTTACGTTGCAGTTGGAACACTTTAAAACTATGGGTATGTTTTCGACATGCTATTTTCATTTGGTCTTTCCTGTTATTGTGAGGGAGAAAGTGGAATTATCACCCTGTCCAAATATCACATTCTGTACTGGGGTCTGGCGCTACTATATTTTATGTATGGACTTTGGCCACTCATTGAAAATTGTGTCTCAGTTCCCGAACTATAAGACTAGAGTAAGAAAAAGTTCTGCCTGGGGATTTTAGCAGATGACTAGGAAAATTAAATGTGATAAAGATTTTGAAATTATCTTAGAAATATATGAAATGCTATGCAAACATTACCTGTTGTATTTGCAGAACGGAGTTGTTAGGAGGGGCATGGTGGTTGGTGTAGTGGTTACACACTAGAATCAAAGTGCCCGTGTCCAAACTGCCTCCCTCATTCTACCTGTGCCTGCTTAAGTAGTAACTTACCTTGTTATACTTCTATCTCTTCACCAAGAAAATGAGAAAAACAGCAGTCTCTACTTGACACACTTATGAGCACCATGTAAGTCAAGTGAAGCACGTGGAACAGTGCCTGTCGCATCATTAGCTTTACCTGTTGCGTACGGTACATGTGTATGTGTACGCGTGTGTGAGCATGCATATATGTGTGGTGTGCATGTGTGTGTCTGGTGGCATGGAATTTGCTGAAATATATATTCAAACGCTGAGTGCATCCCTGGATTTCTTGGATTATTTCTTGAGGACTTCCAACTCAAACTGTTTCTTTTCTTTCATTCTCCGTTCATGTCCAAATAACTCTGCTAAAATGACCAATAGACAACCTCCACAAATTTGTGGTTTGATGCAATGGACTCACACAGTCATTATTTTCACCCATCTGAAGTTAGCACTTAACTGAAGTGGCCCTCATTGATTTATTTAAGCCTGCGCTCCTTGTCAACATTTTAAATAGTGGTATGATCTCCTCCACAGAATCTCCCAGCCTAAAGGACCTGATTGTAATTTAGTGCCAAAGGAATGACTTAAATAAGTTTTATTTATTTATTTATTTTTGCTCTTTATTTTTTATTTTTTTTTTACTTTACAATACTGTATTGGTTTTGCCATACATTGACATGAATCTGCCACAGGTGTACATGAGTTCCCAGTCCTGAACCCTCCTTCTACCAACCTCCCCATATCATCTCTCTGGGTCTTCCCAGTGCGCCAGCCCCAAGCATCCTGCATCCTGTATCGAACCTAGACTGGCGATTCGTTTCTTACATGATAGTATACATGTTTCAATGTCATTCTCCCTAATCATCCCACCCTCTCCCTCTCCCACAGAGTCCCACAGTTCTATACATCTGTGTCTCTTTTGCTGTCTCACATACAGGGTTATCATTACCATCTTTCTAAATTCCATATATATGTGTTAGTATACTATACTGGTATTTTTCTTTCTGGCTTACTTCACTCTGTATAATCAGCTCTGGTTTTATCCATCTCATTAGAACTGATTCAAATGTATTCTTTCTAATGGCTGAGTAACATTCCATTGTGTATATGTACCACAGCTTTCTTATCCATTCATCTGCTGATGGACATCTAGGTTGCTTCCATATCCTGGCTATTATAAACAGTGCTGCAATGAACATTGAGGTACACATGTCTCTTTCAATTCTGGTTTCTTCAGTGTGTATACCCAGAAGTAGGATTGCTAGGTCATAAGGCAGTTCTGTTCCAGTTTTTTAAGGAATTTCCACACTCTTCGCCATAGTGGCTGTACTACCTTGCATTCCCACCAACAGTGTAAGAGGGTTCCCTTTTCTCCACACCCTCTCCAGCATTTATTGTTTGTAGACTTTTGGATCACAGCCATTCTGACTGGTATGAAATGGTACCTCATTGTGGTCTTGATTTGCATTTCTCTGATAATCAGTGATGTTGAGCATCCACTATCTCTAGTCCACTATCTCTACATTAAAGATAGTCCAGAAACTAAAATACAAATTTAAGTTAACACCCCAATACAGTACACTCTTGCATAATGTAGATTGCCAACTCCTTCCATTTATTTGATAGAGCTACTCAGTACTTTTCTTTATACATCTTGGAAGGAAGGCTAATGGGCATTTAGAATTCTGCCAAAGGACTTAACCACTCCAGTATTCTGGCCTGGAGAATTCCATGGACGATACAGTCCATAGGGTCACAAAGAGTCAGACATGACTGAGTGACTTTCACTTTCAAAGGACTTAAAAAGCTGAGCTTGTTATGGAAATATTGGATTTTACCAATATATTGGAAAACATATGCTTATAGAGAAAAAAAATATTTTTATTACCTTGAGGCAGCAAAATATCATAAGAAAAACTGGATACATAAAGCTGAGAGGGCAAAAAACCAGTTGATTAGACCACATAAAAAGAACAACTTCTCTATAAGGAAATTTACCATCAGACAAATGAAAAGACAAATGATGAACTGAGAGAATATTTGTAAACATGAGACTAAGGGTTAACCTACAAGTATAAAAAGTATAAAATATTTTTTAAAAATTGCATAATACTGGCCAAAAATTGATAACAGAAAATATCAATATCTGATAAGTATGTGAAGAGATGCTCAAATTCACTAGTGGTTGGGGGAAAATGCAGGTTAATTAAAGAATCAGTTTCTACCAATCAGACTGGCAAACAAATTTTTAAATGTTGATAAATATACTGTGAGTTGATGATTTACACATTTTTTAGAGAGCAATATGGTGGTCTCTAAGAATATTTTCAGTGGAATATACCATTCAACCAATAATTTCAGCTGCTTTATTAATGAATATCCTAAGGAATATGAGAGTGAAAAGATAAGTGGACAGTGCTTTTCATTGCCTCCACTGTACAGAGAGTGAAAACTTACAGACAATCTAAAGGTTCATCAACAGGATAATGATTAAACAACTTATGAAATATCCATATAATTCAATAAGTGTAAGTGTTGAAAAGTTGAGTGATATCTATTAGTATTGACACCGAAGGAGTCCATAATATATATAATGCTGGGAATGTGGTTACAAAACACTACTGTATAGAAAAAAGTTTTAAAGGGGGTACATAATCTATTAACTCTGGTTGTCCTTGTAGGGTAGGTGGAAAGGATGAGCAGATTTTATATTTTGCTTTTTATATGTATATATCATAATCAAGTACAAATGTGATATTTGGTAATTAAATGAAATGCCCATCTATTAACCCTGTGTCAGTCACTCACTGGGCCTGCATGCTCCCTCAATACTTGGCCTTCTGAACTTCTGACTGTGCATATTTGCAGACTGGTCTTCCAAATGATATGCTTTCCTTATGTTGAATTTGTTGGTATAAGAGGTTTTGTTCATCCCCACTGGTGCTTCCTGTGTCCTGGCAGTTTCTCACCCAAGACAGGCGAAGTACCAACACCACCAAACCTTTCTTGGGGAACCAAGAGGCTGTACTCACTCAAGCATTGCCCAGTCTGACATCTCCTAGTTTATCTCTGTTGAGAATATTTTCTTTGAGGTTATCAGTGTAACCTCAAAAATTTCCATGATTTGTGGATTGGAATTTTAATTTTTGACAAACCCAGTCCTATTATGGATTTTATAGAACCAAACAGCATGTGTTTAAAATCACTGGTGTACATTACCTGTGTGGAGAGTATACAGTATATACAGTATACAGTATATACCACACAGAATCCATCTTCCATCAAATGCCTCATTTTTCATGATAATTATTTTTCTTTAGGAAAGAACTATATAGCTAAAACTTAATATTTAAACCTAGGAAGTTCCAGATTATCTAAGTATTATCATCTAAGTATTATCATCTAAGAAGCTCTTGAACAGTTAAACCACTAAAGAATAACAATCTATAGATTTTTAAACATCATACTTTTTAAAAAAATGAACCAGACACGATTAAATCAGCATATATTAGTACATAAATTAATATTTTTAGTATTTAATTGCAATGAAACCTCATAAGACTGATACATAAAGCCAGCAGCATGCTTTGAAAGACAAAGTCCAAAACATAGGTTAGTTAGTACACAGGCACCAGAACTATGATTTGGGATCTCAAAGTAGAACATGTATTTTTCAACTTAATATTGGTCCTAGTCCACTAGAAGCAAAGTTCCTGGTCAAATTCTAGGAAATAATAGGAGGCTTGGAGATAGTAGGAAGCTGTGTCTCAATACATATTCTTCTTAAGAATATGTGTACATTTTACTATGTGCACAAAGTATCTATTGATAGATACTTAGAATGAATAGCTTTATTTTTACCAAATTTTAACTTTTTTTTCAGAATCACATAATTTCTAGGAGGAAGGGACATATAACCCCAGTGTTCTAGCTCTGATTCTGTCATTAACCAGATCAATGACCTTGAAAATAATGATAACTTATCTGTAAAATTGGAATGGTGAGCTAGATAATATATAACTCTCAGTTCAGTGCACTTTGGTCTAACAATAGACTATGGGAATAGTGTCATACTTTGCTGCATCCAAGGCAATGGTTACACTATTTGAGGTTACAGTTTTAATAATTTGCAGTCATCCAGATGATCCAACTTAGCAGTGTGTACCATGTCAACACTGTAGATAAATAAACTTCTAAGATACACTCCTAAAAATTCTTTCTTCTACTGATTCATACTAAAAGTGTGCAAGAAGTCTGGGCTTAAGTAATGTATTCATGACTTAAGTAATGCATAAATGCTGAAGCAAAGACATTTCACTAATGAGATTTGTTTTGAAAGCATGATTCTTCATAAATGTCGTATTCTATATTACATTTGTAGATAGATAGATAGTAGACAGATTATAGGTACATAGATACACACACACATATATCCATGTAAAGCATGTGTGTGTAAAGAGAGATGAGAGAGGGGGAGAGAGGGAGAAAGGGAGGAACAAATAGGAGGAGGAGAGGAAGAAGGAAGTGATGGACAGAAGGAGATGGAAGAGGAGGGAAAGGGATATGTAAGGAGACTACAACTGGGAGATAAAGGAACTGTTTTGGAGTATGTTGCCACTAATACTGTTGAAAGACATTTTCATAGATGGTTTCATCAATACAGTATCAGTATCTGGTAAAACTTAATTAAAAGGTCTCTGGAATAGCTCTTGATTAAATAATTTCTATGGGCTACTCTCAGAGAAGGAGGAGCAAATTAGAGAGAACCTACATTTTACTGCTGAACAAATAAATAATATGGACTCTGGAGTCAGAGGGACATAGATTTAAGGATGCATTCCACAAGCATTACAAGTTGTGCTATTGGGAAATTCATGAAACTTTTCTTCAGTTTAAATTTCCTATACTCTGAGATAAGAATGGTGATAATAACAATAATAATATTGTCTCATTCATAGGGTTGTTTTGATAATAAAACTGGGCACCATATATTAAGCAAGGAATCTGGCACATATTACTTGGTATTATCATCCTTTGAAGAAAGTTTACTATAAAATAAATTTCCATATGATAAACTTACTACCATTATATAGACTAATAAATAGTCTAGCTTAATCATATTGGCCTTTACCTGTTTACATGGAAATAATTCCAAAAGATACATGCAGCTCAATGTTTATCGCAGCACTATTTACAATAGCCAGGACATGGAAGCAACTTAAATGATCCCTGACAGAGGAATGGATAAAGAATATGTGGTACCTATATGCAATGGAGTACTATTCAGCCATAAAAAAAGAATTCTGTCATTTGTAGGGTCATGGACGGACACAGAGAGTCAGAAAGAGGAAAATAAGTATTAACACATATATGTGGAATCTGGAAAAATGGTACAGATGAACCTATCTGCAAAACAGATAATAGAAACACAGACATAGAGAACAAATGTACAGACAGCAGAGGGAGAGGTGAGGGGTGGGATGAATTGGAGATTGATATGGACACATACATATTACTATGTATAAAACAGATGATTAATGAAAACCTACAGTATAGCACATGGAACTCTCTTCAGTGCTCTGTGGTTACCTAAATGGGAAGGAAATCCAAAAAAGAGAGGCTGTATGTATATGTATGGTTGATTCACTTTGCTTTACAGTATCAACTAGTACCACATTGTAAAGCAACTATACTACAATAATTTTTTAATGGAAATATCTCAATATAGCCTGGCTCTTCCTCCTCTTGGAGTCAGCTCTGCTGGATTTTGTGCACTTTCTTAAAGAAGTAAATTAAATATATGAATGGACCAGGCTAATCGTGAGAAAATATGAGATAAACTCTAGTTGAGGGACTTTCTAAATATAGTTGATCAGTATTCTTTCAAAGCATCATGGTCTTGAAACAAAAAGACTGAGAAACTATGTTTAAAGAGACAATCAAGACATGATGACTAAATGCCACATTTGGACTGGATTCTCAAACAGAAAAAGGCAATTAGTGGGGAAAGTGGAGAAATCTTAATAAAGACTTATGTTCATATTCAGTTGCTCAGACATGTCTGACCTTTTGCAATCCCATGGACTGTAGCTCACCAGGCTCCTCTATCCATGGGCTTTTCCAGGCAATAATATTGGAGTGAGTTGCCATTTCCTCCTCCAGCCAGGGGATCTACCCAACCCAGGGATAGAACATGCCTCTCTTATGTCTTCTGCACTGGCAGGTGGATTCTTTACCACTAGCACCACCGAAAAGCCCCTTTCATAAAGACTAGTTTGGTCAACTGGATTTTAACATTGCTAATTTCTTAGTTCTGATGAAATGCATCATGGTTTTGAAAAATGTTAACATTAGGTGAAGTTGGGTGAAAAATCTGAGGGAACTCTCTGTACTACCTTTGCAGCTTTTCAGTAAATAAAAAGTTATTTCCAAACAAAAAGAGCTAAAAAAGTATCTGGGTGGAAGATTAGGGCTAATACTTCGCATAAAAGACCGAATCCTTGGATGAGTCTCTATTTCTTCATTCCCAATCCTTTAAGTACAGGCTTCTTCCATAACGGAAGGCTCTCTGCACTGTCTTGAGCTCACCTATGTTCCTGCATCCATGCCAGGCCTCCAAAGAAGATATTTCAGAATATTACACCCACATTTAACCATGTACAACTTCTCAGGCTTTAAATAAGTGTCAAAAATAGAAAATTTATGGTTCAGGGACCATCAGTGTTGTTATCCAGAATTCATTCCAGATAAGTTCTAAGAACACAACATATTTTTATTACTCTAATAAATTAACCAGCAATGACAGTTTTGTGGCAATTAGGTTATATAAACTTGTTACCATAAAGACACATCATTAGGTTATATTTTTAAACTTCCATATGTCACCTCAAGTTAGGCAGAAAAAAACATGCAATGCAATCTTTATGACAGATTTTCTTAAATTCACCAGTTTTCCCATTTCTCCTGACATTTTGTTGAGATTTTAATACTCTACACTTTGGCATCTGACAAGTTTGCTTCAACTAAGTTAAGCCGGAGCATATGTTATAAAATGGCAAACCATGCCCTCTTTTCCTTTGGTGAGAATAGTGGGTCAACTTAACAAGACACGATTTAAAAAATCTGTGATATCAAAAAAGCATTAGTAAGGTAGACTTTTCGCAAAACAATTTTCATTTAGCTTCTTTAATCACTGAGATATTCTCCTGGGGTGGAGTGGTGGGAGTAAGAATAAGTCAAATGTCAAATAGTTTCACAGGATAGAAAAAGACCTTTCTCTAGATTATTCTGAGTTCTTACATGGCATAGAGAGTTTAACTTTATAGCCAACAATGAATATATAATATTAGAATTAGATATTGTGCCCAGAGAGAAAACTGGGACAACACATCATGAAAAGTCTTCATTTCATTTTATGTATGCAAGATCTAAGTAAACATGTTTCCACTATTTCTACCATCAGGAAGATAACAGGTTCTGAGCCACAGAACTTGGCTGCAGATATCAATAAGATATAACGGAAAACTCTGTTCTTCCAGAATCTAGAAGGCTAGAAACAATAGAGAACAGGCCATCAAACAAAGAGACTCAGCATTCACTGATGATTCATTAGTGGTCTCTAAGAAGAAGTTGAATCACAGGCCATGTTCCCACATTAGGAAGCATCTTTGGACCAAACCTTGGGCTATCAATGCAGCAGCTGAAGATTACTGCAGAGGGATTAAGGGCAGGGCTGGTAAATCATGTGTGGGGTGCACAACTAAAATGAGGGGTCCCTTTCCCACAAATTAAGAATTTCCAGACAGTGATAGCAGAGCATGAGTCCCCTCTAATCATGGGCCCTGTGTGCCTGTCTAGGTCTCATGCTGTTAATGAAACCTGAAAGAGATTTTAACTCCAAAGGCAGTCAGGGTTGCACTCATCTCTAGGTCTGTCACTTACTCAGACAAATAAAATATTCATCTAGGAACTTGACAAAAGGTCCATGTGACAGCATTTATGATTGCCCTTGCCTCTTCTTCATATGGAAATGGTCAGACATCCAAGTAAACAATAATTACATTTTTAACTAAAACAACATCTTGTGACTATCTGGTCTAACTCTTCCACTCTCTGGAGAACTTAGTTGATTCCTCGCACTAGACAATGGCTCCAACTTCGGTCTCCTGACCCCAAATACAATGCTGCTTGAGTAAAATTGTGGTGGCAGAGTGGTTGCTAAGGGCTCAGACTTTGGAACCAAATAGCCTGGACCCGAATTCTGATCCACTACTCTGTAAAACTTGCTTATTGCTTAACTTGCAAATGGCTTAAATTCTCTGTGCCTCAGTTTTCTCATCTGAAAATAGGCATATAAACAGTACTGTGCAGGTTTATTTCATATAAAAATTCAAAGCACTGATTGTTGTACAGAGTTTTAATAAATATTAGCTCTTATTATTTCAAACTTCACTTCTACAAACACCTTTTTTGGGGGAAACTCTATAGATAATCATACAGATTGGAATATGAAATGAAAGCTAACTCAGAGAGCTAAGTAGATCTAAAGTTAGATCAATAACTTTATAGTACAAGTTGGTACTAATGAGTTGGTGTGAGGACAGCAGAGCTACTCTTGTGCATTATTCATACTTTTTACTAACAGTTTATATAAAACTGTGATATGGTTAATACGGTCATAAAATTTGTTAATGGGACATAACATTTTCAGGAAATGGTCAGGGACCACCATCCTGAGTCATATCTGAGGCCAACATAACTCTATTATCAAATCTTGACAAAGACATTTTCAAAAATGCAAAATTATAGTTTAGTATTCCGATGGAGCAGAAACCTTTAAAAAAAAATTAGAAAGTCACAATCAATAACATAAAAATGACAATTCATTATGATCAAGCAATACTTATCTCAGGAGTGTAAGGCTGGCTTATTATTCAAATCAATTAATATAATCCACAAAAAACTACAATGAAGGGAAAAATACATGACCATCCACTGAAGGGCTACTTAGTCTTCATTTTTAGTAAGATTGAGAAGGAGCCAGCTAATGGTTGAAACTCAGTTTCTTTAGGAAATGATATACTTTAAATTCTGAGAGCTTCTAGCTTAATGAAACACACACACTCTATTTTTCCTTCCTCTTGTTTTCGTAATTTGAGAAGGTAGCGATGCACAAAGTTTGAGTGTAAAACTGAACAGATTTCCCTGAATGTAGCAAGTGATAAATATGGTTTGAATTGGCTGTTCCTTATTCATCTCAACATTCATCTATCCATCTACCCATCCATTATTTAACAAATACTTCTTGGTTTGGGAATGCTTTGCACAGAATGATTAAAAAAAATAAATAAACACATAAGTCACCTCACAGAGTTTACAGTCAATAAAGAAAGGCAGACCCTGATTGTAAAATAATACAAACAGGTACTGCAGCTGCAACAGCTGCTATGAAGAGTTAGACAGATGTTTTGAGACAGGGAGATGAGAGAAGGTGACCCTAAGAAATGAAACCTAACTTTAGATTTGGAAGATGACTAGACGTTAGCTAAGCAAAGAATGGAGGAAAAGGATTCCAGGCAAAAAGAACAGCAACTAAAAAGTCCTAAGGCTACTGGAAAATGGTACAGATACAGTGACTTCTTTCTTTGGAGCTCAGGTAAAGCTGAAGAGCCCTGACTACTCTCTTCTCCCTAATACTTCTTCCATCCTGCAGTCATCAAGAGGTAATTACCACCAACTCAATGTGATTTGCAAGAATACAATAATTACTAACTCATCTTCTTTGAGAAAACATGTGAAAGTCCAGGAAAGAATTCTTCAAACAGAAGCTTTTATTCTTTGACCTTCTCTTCCTGCATTTCACAGTCAAAAAAGAAAAAAAGAAAAGAAAAAAAATTAATTTCTTTATTTATGTGGATATTTTAGACAATAGTTTTCTATGTAGCATACTGTGCTTTAGAAATTGTTCTCAGATATTGAGTTAGAGTTATACATGCCCATAATGGTTAACCAAAAAAAAAAAAAAGAAAAACCTTAAACTATTTAGAAATAAGGCCTAGAAAAGTAATACTTTTGATTTGCTGTGTAAGGAAGCAGAGAACCAAACTGAGTCTAAGCAAATCCCATCCACTCTTGTGGTGCTGAGGCTGGATCCTGGCCCACTGGGACTTTAATATGTGAGAGCTGAGTCATTAGAGGGACTGAAGGTTTCTCACTGCTCTAGAGTATCATTGATTTCACACTTAGCAAAAGAGAACTGGGCAGATTATCTGTTTTTTTTCTTTCGGGAAAACCTGATTAAACATTCTCATGGTCTCATACTTCTCAGAAAAGAGAACTGGTTACAATAAGAATTACAACCTCTTTTTGCTTAAAATAAATCCTTTTGATGGCTCTTGAACAAGTCTTTTATTTTTACACAATTTCTTCCAATTCTTTTTATGGCTTTCCAAACCCAGTCCTAGTAAGATACCAGTAAGTATGTGTTTAATTGAATATCAGTTACAGTTTGAAGCTGTGTTCATAAACCTGTATTGTTTTTAGTAACCAAATGACTAAGTACCACGACCATGGTTAAATTATCAGACCCTGCAATTAGACTTTAGGGATTAAATGAACTCCAATCTCACCACTTTTGGATGTGTGTTTTAAATTCTTTAGTCCAGTTTCTGAATCTGTAAAATGAGGATAACATTATACTTAACCTAAGGGCTGTTGTTAAGATTAAATGAAATTATTAATGTATAAAGCTTAACTAATGTATAAGGCTTAACTAAAAAAATCTACTAAAAGAATCAAAATGACATTTCAAGCAGCAGTTGTTAGCATTACATTGCATACATTTCTTCAAATTGTAAAAGGGTATTTTTTTTTTTACACTTTAAGGAACATTTTGCTAATATATCTTCACACTAGAAAACTGCAGCCACTTAGCAAAACCTTTATTTCCTCCAAGTACTAGGAAGAGAAAGGGGAATTGGAAAAATATATACATGTAACAACTTTTTTGCATATATAAGTAATTTATAATACTCCCTATCTTCTCATATATTAAGTGATTCTGATACAATGGCAATTCAAAATAGCCACAATTATTCAACTCATTGCCAGTTCAATCTCATTTTTCCCATTTCTGTGCACCAACCTTTGTCATTTGGCTGCAAATTTGATTAAGTTTGGACTTGAGCAATACTTTATGTCAGAGGCTTATATACAAACAAAATGCTTCAGAACATATATCCATAATAATTATTTTTAAAGGTAGTAAAAAAGCATTTGAAATCAATTAATCTAACAATGAGTGGCTTGCTTTTAGTGAGAAATAAATCTTCTAAAAAATCTTCTGTTTATCAGAAAAAAAGAAACAAAGCCACTAGCATTGGTTTAAGAGGTTGTTGATATATTTATGAATATTATAATATTAATACTAAGTTACACTTAACCAATAGGATATAAAACTTCCCTTAACAGGGACTGAATGGGACTAGAACTTCCTATTTTAATATAGTTTAATGTAACGCCCAGTTTCATCACTAGCGATCATTTGACTTCCACATCATCTTCTTTGTATTTTTAAAGCAGATACAGCTTATGCTTATAGAGAATAAGGCGCCTGGGGATGGACCGTCTGAGACTGAATCCTGACTCCATCCCTCAGTGTGTGACCTGTTTAATCTCTTATTCTCAAAATGTTGGCATAAAAAAATGAGACAATGAATGCAAGGCACTCAGTACTTAGTAAATGCTCAATAAATTTTATCTATCTATCTATCTATCCCTCGTAGTCAGTTCTGCTGGTAAAAAATCCACCTGCAATGCAGGAGACCCCCGGTTTGATTCCTGGGTTGGGAAGATGCCCTGAAGAAGGAATAGGCTACCCACTCCAGTATTCTTGGGCTTCTGTGGTGGCTCAGATGATAAAGAACTTGACTGCAATGTGGGAAACCTGGGTTTGATCCCTGGGTTGAGAAGATTCCCTGGAGTGGGGCATGACAACCCACTTCAGTACTCTTGCCTGGAGAATCCCCATGGACAGAGGTGCCTGGTGGATTACAGTCCATGGGTCCCAAAGAGCTGGACATGACCGAGCGACTAAGCACACACACATCTATCAAAAATGGCCACAGAACAATTCACATAAAGTTGCTAATACTTTCATTTAAGTAGCCCGAAATCACATGCCAAATGGCTAGGGAGCAAGGAGGGTGAAAAACCCCAATAGAGGAGCAGATATATTTGGGAATTCCTACATCCACTATTTTGTTTTGGGATGATCTAGATCTAGAATAAGCTTTGGTGAAATAAATGAATCAAATTAGTGAAGGATTTCTTGACTACCTGTCATTTGCAAAGAAATCTAAGAGATAAAAGATGGCATAAAATGGAACCCCTCCTTCAAGAAGCATAGCAATCAAGGTTCTTAGATGCAAGCAACAGAAACTGACTTGGGTTAAATACAAAGGCATTTATTAATATTAAACTGATAATTAACAGCTTATAGAAGATCAGAAATGTAGGTGTGGGAGCTATGAAATCAAGAACAATGTCCAAAATCATACAGAAGAACCGGTTCAGTTATCAATGCCACCCCCATGTTGGAGGTGGTGCAGTTCTCATGTGGACACCATTGACACACGTCCTTGAGATTCTACTCCTATTAGCTGCCAAGGCTCCTACTTTTCTTAGGGTGGATTTTCCACAACACTGGTTCTTAAAGCATGGGTTTCCAAGTCAACGTTATATAATTGGTAGTGTCATGTTCTTGCACCCACCTTCTAGTTGCAAGGCAAGCTTAGACAATGAGTTTTGGGCATTATTTTGGCTTTTGTTATGGGAGCTGGGCTCTGTCTCAAAATGTAGAGGATTCTTCAAACATAGTATTCAGATATGAGGCAGTCAAAGCAACAACAAATGTCTACTGAAAGCATATAATTTAGTAGGTAGGATTCGTTAAGTACAGAATCATTACAAATCATTTATAGGACAAAGAGAAATGTATTAATATTGTTATGCTTATAAACAAGGAAACATGTATAGTGACTAGAGATATGGCTCTTCAATCAGGCATGCATGCATGTGTGCTCAGCCATGTCTGACTCTTTGTGACTCTGAGAACTGGAGTCTGCCAGATTCCTCTGTCTATGGAATTTTCTAGTGAAGAATATTGGAATGGGTTGCCATTTCATAACTGACCTAGGGATCAAACCCACGTCTCTGTGTCTCCTGCATTGGCAGGTGGATTCTTTACCACTGCACCACCTGGGAAACCCTCAAAATCAGCCATGCTGCTGCTAAGTCACTTCAGTTGTGTCCAACTCTGTGCGACCCCAAGACTGCAGCCCATCAGGATCCCCTGTCCCTGGGATTCTCCAGGCAAGAACACTGGAGTGGATTGCCATTTCCTTCTCCAATGCAAGAAAGTGAAAAGTGAAAGTGAAGTCGCTCAATTATGTCCAAACTCAGCGACCCCATGGACTGCAGCCCACCAGGCTCCTCCATCCATGGGATTTTCCAGGCAGTAAAATCAGGCATATCTGAGCTAAGCCTCTGCTTAGCCACACTGTTCAATCCTGGATACTAACTTACTATATTCTCCAGGATGACTTCTGTCTATAGTTCTAAATGTGATCTAGGCTCTGTCAATCAGATACACATGCTAGAGACTTGAATTCAGAAATGAACTTTGTAGAGAGAGGTATGACATGAAATGGCTATCTTAACAGCATAGCCTGAGAGGCAGTGTGGTTTTGGTCTAGCAGCTACAATAGTGGCCCACTGACTCAGTTCAGTTCAGTTGCTCCGTCATGTTCGACTCTTTGCAACCCCATGAAGTGCAGCACACGAAGCCTCCTTGTCCATCACCAACTACCAGACTTTACCTAAACTCATGTCCANGAGTTTCATAATGCATAGAAGTTTTTAAAAAGGGACTAAAAAAAAAAATGGATAGAACAAGAAAATAAAAAATATCCAGAGAACAATTTCTTTTAAGCTTTAATTAAAACGTTCTTTTTAACTAGGCTTCTCAGGTGGCTCAGATGGTAAAGAATCTGCCTTCAGAGAGGGAGACCTGGGTTCAATCCCTGGGTCAAGATCTCCTGGAGAAGGGAATGGAAACCCACTCCAGTATTCTTGCCAGGAGAATTCTATGGACAAAAAAGCCTGGTGGGCTAAGTCCACAGAGTGGCAAAGAGTCAGATACAACTGAGCAACAAACTATTTTGCTCTAGTTTCCAAGATCTTATAGCCATTAACTTCAAAAAGGAAAAAAGCAAATGGAGTCACTTCCAGCCATCATAAATTAAATACAAAGATAAATAATCAATAGAGGAAGGGAAATTTATAAACTTGGTTTGACTTTGACATCAGATATTATGAATTGACAAATGCAGACTTGAAATCACCAAACCACTGAGAAAACCCAGCCCTGTGGCTGGCAGCCTAGTTTTATACTAAGAGAAGCTTCGATTTCTTTGGGTTTCTCCCTGCCTATATGGACCAGATCTTTCTAATTTCCTTTGTCTGCCTAAGGCACAGCATACAGAATGTGGTTGCTCAGTTATTTGCAGATAACTGAACAAGACAGGAGAAGGAAAGGAGTGGTAACTCCATACTACAAAGTTTCCCTAGATGCTGTATGTCTGCTTTTTCATAACAAATGGGTATTTTTTTTTCCTAACAAACATTATTTCCACTGGCATCTCCCTACTTCTAGGTGCTTCCAAGCTTGACCCCTTGAAAACAATTAAGGGGGAAAGGAAACCTCATGCATTATTTCATATTTAACTAAGACTCCTCTTGCCGGCACACCATAGCAAGACAGTTGATGGCCTCCAGAAAACCAGTCTTTCTTATTTGGATCAGACACATAGGCGCTCAGAGCTCCTGCAGAGGCTGCCAAAGCTTTGTTTGCAGTTCCTGGACTATTCAACACTGGAACTGAACGCCCTTCCACCTGGTTGCAATTGGATCTGTACGCTAACCTTTGAGTTTCAACTTGCACTGGATCAGTTTTGCTTTCACTCACAGATATTAATTTTTATAATAGCAGGACTTGAGTATAGTGACTTTTCCTATATTTTAAATGTAAGTTATAATGGTAATGTTTACCTTTTGATTCAAAAGTACTGCTTTCATCACGAATTCCATTGATTTCTTTTGATTCAGTATTCTAGAAAGGATAAAAATGGCAGTTAACATTCTCTCCAGTTGGACACTGGGCTTAAATAATCCATTTCTCATCAGTAAACATATCTGTTAACAAGATGAGCTTTTCAGGATATTAATATATTCCTTATAGCCTTTTACATATAATAGAAATGTAATTTTTTCATTGTTTTTTAGGAGCTGTGGAAAATTAATGACTAACTGCAAGCATGAATGGTTTTAAGTTCTACCAGTCATTAATTTTCCAAGAAATATAATGGGCTAAATAACCATTTGTCCCTTTGCTTTATGTTTGTAAATAAGTAACACAGTCATATAGAACCCTCTAACATTTAAACCTTTCTTATACAAGGTTGCAGAATCTCCTTATTAGACAAAAGGAAGCATCTTTGATGACAACAATTATATCTAGGGAGTCAATGTAAACACATTTATTTGAAAATTTAAATTTAATTATTACTTTGATACTTAGAAAAATGCTTACCTTCTAATTAATCAATTTTAATCAATTAATGTAACTACGCATCTCTTAACTACATATATAATTCTACCCATCAAATTCACCCACACAAGAACTAAAACTGCTTCATGAGGTTTTTAAATTGCACACAATTACTATACTTATTTTACCAGTAAAGACTAAGGAAAGCATAGAAAAGTTATAGCATATAATTCTACATAATTAACTTCTTCACATTCACAATGATCTGAGAGATGGGTATAATGATGAACGGTTGGTAAGAAACACCTACAAAAGATCACTGTAGGATCTTTAGATTATTTTCATTAATATAACTCACAATTACTCATAATTATTCATGAGTAATGCCTTATGATTTTCAAAGATATATTTTACCCTCATTACTATAAATTACCTTATTAATTATCTATGTTTTGAAAATAGCACCAAAATTGTTCAAAGACCGTAAACTCCTACCCCACCTCCAACACACTTCCTACAGCTGCTTTGCCCTACCCAATACTAACACTTCTCAAAATACTTACAGAACTCTGAAGGCTTTCTGAGAAATCAGTTGTTATTGACAGATTTGAAGCTTTGTCTGAGCTGTAAATTCCGGAAGTGGTATCAATCCACTTTGTTTCAGGTGAACCTATAATTTTGGTAGCCATACTGGTGAGATTGAGGGTTTTATGCCGTGTAAATGGCAGGGAAGTCTGGTCTTTGCCCCAATCTGATTGTCACATGAAGATCAAGAAATGAGTACACACAAATGTAGAAGTGGAGAGAACAAAGTTACTGAAATGTACACATAAGACACACACACAAGACAAATAATTCAGACAGTATGTGAGAGAAATGAAGAGTTTAAGGCCTTTTACCACCAGATAGCCTTCCAAAACCAGAGGGTTAGAGCACGTTAATAATGAAAAGACTGGCAAATTTGCTGAATCTTTCTGTAACCAGGATTGGATATTATATTTTGATATCCTAAGTCGGTAGGTCTGGGAAAGCTTAATGCCCTTCCCCATCTAACCTCGACAATTAAGAAACATAATGATGAAATGTACATGGAAAGTTCCTTGAGAGTCAACAACTGGGATACTGACCTACTGTGTTCTTTCTTATACCAGTTACAGTCAGGATGCTGTAGAGGAAGTGAATCCACGGTGTAATTCTTAATATTCAACATCAGCATATAACTCCCAAATGCAGACACAATTACAAGAGCCTTCAGTTGCTATCTGCATTCAAAGCCAGTTCAGCACATCAATCAGTCAATAAATCATGTAGAATTCAGTAAATTTGCCAGTGAAAAGTTTTCAGACAGAACATCCAAAGAAATATCATTCAAGACGTTTCAACATAACCACAAACAGCTTTCAGCCAAAAAACAAAAAAGTGAAATGGACAGAGAAAAAAATGTTATTGAAGCAAGCTGTTATAACCACTTGCCAAAGACCAGCTCCCAGTTTAGAAAGCCAAACACAGTGGGATAACCAACTCACCAGACTTTCCATAGCGCCTGATATCCATAACTAGGCTCCCAGTTTCCTGGGCCTTAGCCATGGTTTCCTCCCACTCTTTTGTGTCCTTATATGAAAACCTGGTGTTGTTGATAGCAATAATTTCATCATCTACCTGTAGCTGAGAAAATTCTGCTGGGCTACCTAAATAAAGCAAAATAAATGAAACCACCAGTGAAAAATAAAAACATGTTCTACTAGTCACTGCTCATTTAAATTAAGGAAAATAATGACTTCTTAACCTCATCTAAGCATTTCTCATATCTTTTCAGTTGCAGAAGAGTCACAGAATTTCTTAAAGTTATCAAATATTTGAGTAGCTACAAAATTACAAGGCAACCAAAGGCATTTTTTTTTATTCTATAGTATGCATCTTTCTAAGCATTTAAAGGAGAAATGATAAAGTCATCTGTTCAATAAAATTGCTTTGTTAACCTAAGAAGAAAAATNGAAGAGTCACAGAATTTCTTAAAGTTATCAAATATTTGAGTAGCTACAAAATTACAAGGCAACCAAAGGCATTTTTTTTTATTCTATAGTATGCATCTTTCTAAGCATTTAAAGGAGAAATGATAAAGTCATCTGTTCAATAAAATTGCTTTGTTAACCTAAGAAGAAAAATTTTAATTATGTTTAAATTAAAAACATAAAGTATATATTGTACTTTAGCTGAGCATCCAAAGCCAGATGCGCTCTGGAATGGAGAGGGGAAAAAAAGGTCACTTAAAATGGCTTAAAATTACTACCTATCATTATCTAATTAAATCAGCCTTGGAATCTCAAAGAAATAACCGGAGTGAGTATGCATTTTATATAGCTAAAACTTGCAAATGAGGAACTTTTGTATTGAGGAATATATTGTATATACAATAGCTTTCATTTTAATTTCAGGTCTTGTAATATTTTGCTAAGAGTTCCTGGGCCTAATTTGGAATAATCCTGGGTGGAAGACGGGCAATCCTTTTTGTAAAAGTCCTGAAGCATCCTCCAGGGTCCATGGGCAACGGATCCATTAGATGCTCAGAAAATACTGATGATATATAGTACCTATGTACCCATCACAAACACAAGGACAGTTCTTTCTGGATCTTCAATTTAGTAGTTTGCCAGTATTTCCAAATATTAAGTCTAAAATTTTGATAAATGAACTCTGCAACACTCACAAAATTACGATTCTTCAAAACTAAAATTTAACTAGGCAAGATCAAACAATATGTAATTCATAACTGCAGTAGTCTCCAGGAAGAAGACATATCTCTTCACTTTACTGCTGCATTTTTCACATGTGTTTCCTCCCCCTCTTTCAAATAAGCAAATTTCTGGGTAGGGGGAGGGGTGGGAGGGGGACACTGAACAGCAAAAGACAACAAACAAGAAAACACTAGAGTAGGGCAAAATCTATGATTTACCTGCTTCAACTGATGCTACGAAGATCCTGGAAAAAGCCCATTTTACTGTAAACCCAAAGTCAAGACTGCTCCCAGGCGTCTGGTTTATGCTGATTCTCATATCACTGAACTGATCCTGAGAAACAAACATGAAACGGTGGGATCAAGTATCCCTGGCACCCACATGGAGGAAAGTCTATCTGCCAAAGACGGGAGGCTGTGTGCAGAGCACACGGGAATTATTTCATGATAAACCACAAACACCATTCTTCTCCCTCTTGGGTTTGGTAAAACTTTCATTTATATAAATATTTCTCAGTTTATTATTTTCTGCTAAAATAAGGGAAATCTTCGTATCTATGGCTATTGTTCTTTGCAAGAATACTATAAATCAGTTGATTTATATGATAAAGCTTAGGCTTTTGCTCATCATATACTTAAGCTTCAGTTATAGACCATTCATTGTTACCCAGGAATGGAGTTGACGGAGAAGATACGGCATATATATACATATACACATATATATACTACACACACACACACACACACACACACACAATAGAATATTATTCAGCCATGAGGAAAAGGATATCCTGCCATCTGGAACAATATGGAAGAAACTTGAGGACATTACGCTAAAGTGAAGTAAGTCAGACAAAGGAAGACAAGTACATGTGCTATCACTTATATGTCGAATCTCAAAGCCAAACTCATAAAACAGGGAGTAAAGTGGTGGTTACAAGGGGATGGGGGTGAGAGGAAAGAACAGATGGTGTTTAAGGGTACAAACTTGTAATGAACAGTAAAATGAGCCTTAGAGATCATTTAATACATAGTCTGTGACTATAAATAATATCTTATTATAATCAAACTGCTAAGAGACTAGAATTTCCAACCATAAAGAGAAAAGATAATTATGTAATGCGAGAGATGTTAATTATCACTACAATGGCAATCACATTACAATATATAAATGTATCAAATTAACATGCCATTCTTTCAAAATTTACCTATTCTATCTCAAATACATGGCAACAAAATGCCATCTTTGAAAACACAAAAAAGATTTAAATCACTTATTTTTAAAATTCCACCATACTTTAAAAAACTACCTCCAGCATTTAACATATTTAGCTGAATAATTTTGAGGGTTTGTAGACACAAATTCAGCAACCAGAATCACTTTTCTAGGAGTGGTACAGTTCCCTAATAGGCATCTCTAAGTCTGCCAAGACATTTTTGCTTCTCCTACTGCTTCATGAAGATGTAGTGGTAAAAGCTACTTATGCTGCAAAATGCAGAACTAGGTCAACCCCGAGGAACCACTAGTAAGATCCCAAGAGGGCCCTCCGAGACACCATGAGCTCCAGGCCACAACCTCCTTGAAGGAACAGCAGCTCACAAGCACAAGAGCCTCTTGGACAGCTGGTAGACCTTTATTCCCATCTCCACTACAGTCCATGGCAACAAATTCTCAGTTCACGGACTTTAAGCCATTTTCCAAAAGAAATGTTTTCAGTTTTACAGTATACTGTTAGTGAAAAATTTAATTAACTTCCATAATTCATATTTTTTGTTTGGGGTAAAGACCAGACATAAATTTGAGCATTTGATTCCCAGATCAGTGTTTCCAGGTCTTTGATTCACAATTATCAAGAACTTAGACTTAACTGTTTAAAAAGAAAAATTCCTCTTAAAATCGCTTTATTTTCCAGGAAAAACCTATAACTTCTCAATTTTAATTTGGCAGTTAAACCCAGACCTAGGACCAGTGGGCAATTCACAAATTTTTGTACCTTTAAGTTTAAAAGTCAAGTGACTATATTCTACGAAAAACTGTGATATTACATATGAATTAGAAGGAAGACAAGAGAGGCACTGAATAAAGGATTAAGAATTTACTGTATTATATGGACATGAGAAGTAAGTGCTGTAACAATATACACTTCCTCATTTGTTCAACATACATTTATTATACATCTTTTCTGATTAAAACACTAAGGAAATAAAGACGAATTAGGCACAGTTCTGCTGCTGCTGCTGCTGCTGCTAAGTCACTTCAGTCGTGTCCGATCCTCAGCGACCCATGGACTGCAGCCTTCCAGGCTCCTCTGTCCATGGGATTTTCTAGGCAAGAGTACTAGAGTGGGGTGCCATTGCCTTCTCCAAGGCATAGTTCTAGGTCTCAAGAAATAATTACTGAGTCTTCAAGAGTAGGTACAGAATTTTTTAAGGAAAAAAAAAAACAGCGTAGCTAATAATATAGAAACTTTTTTTCATCAGACATCATATAAAGCAGTTGAAATATGAGAACTGAGATGTAGGTAGTGAGAATACTCATTAATGATCAGCCTGATGGATACCAGTCTCTGGAATATAATAAAACTCTGCTATGAATAGAAAAAATTACTGGTTAGTTCTACTCCTTAACCAAAACCACCACACACTTAAATTAGAGATGACTCAATGAAAATAAGTGGTCACTTTCACCACTCTTACCTCACTCCATTCCCCCATATTCTGACCTAAAGCCAATTAGAGTGCAGAATCTATTGCTATATAAGGCCACAGAGACAAACCATGGATTAGAAATTCCAAGATACTAACTGAGAGTTTTTATACCTTGAAGAATAAGAGACAGGTCAGAGTTTTAATAAACAGTTCCAAATGACAATAAAGAATTCTTTGTGGGCAAGAGTAAGTGAACAGTATCCTGTTTGGTGGAACAGGATAAAAGAGAATGAGCTAAAGCCATAGATGGAAGAACCTCACAACTGTATTAGACCAGAAGAACTGTCTTCTAAAGGATTGCTCTGGTGGCTCAGATGGTAAAGAATACGCCTGCAATGTGGGAGACCCACGTTTGATCCTTGGGTCAGGAAGATCCACTGGAGAAAGGAATGGCTACCTACTCCATATTCTTGCCTGGAAAAATCCCATGGACAGAGGGGCCTGGAAGGGTTACAGTCCATGGAGTTGCAAAAAGTCAGACATGATTGTGCAACTAACATACCTCTATAATTACAGTCAAGCATAATCCATTCAACTCTGATTTCACTTAGGATTTGTGCCTCCTGGTTTTTCTCATGAGAAATATGCCATGTGAGGATTCTACAAAGGGTCCAAGTTTTGCAAGATGATGTGGCAATTTCCTTTTGAACTGGATGGAACCAGGAATATACATTATTGGGGGAAATCTAGAGTCTTGATGACTGATAAAGAACCATGCCAAGTGGTGACAGTTGCCTATTTTGGTAAAGATAGAGTACAATTACCAACATATCAGCATCTAAAATAAAAATAACTTTCCTCAATTTAAACAGAAATATACACTTTTTAATTTTTCCTCATTCTTCTCAACCTCTTAGTCATCTGACATTCTCTAGAATTTTTTATTCATTATTTTTATTTTTGCCTGTGCTGGGTCTTCATTGCTGTGTGGGCTTTTCTCTAGTGGCAGCAAGCAGGGGCTGCTTGAGCTTCTCTTATTGTGGAGCATGGGCTCTAGGGTCCCCGGATTTCATGAGTTTTGTCACATGGGCTCAGCAGTTGCAGCTTGCAAGCCCTAGAGCACAGGCTCAACAGTTGTGGCGCATGAGTTGCTCTGGGACATGTGGCATGTTCCTTGATCAGAGATCGAACCCATGTCTCCTGCACTGGCAGGAGCCACCAGTGAAGCCCAGAAATACAGACTTCAAGCTGAGATTTTTAAACAAAACTAGGATTATCTGGCATAGCCATGGGCAGATTTTTATGAGACCTAATGAATTAACAGGGCTTCCCTGATAGCTCAGTTGGTAAAGAATCCGCCTGCAATGCAGGAGACCCTGGTTCGATTTCTGGGTTGGGAAGATCTGCTGGAGAAGGGATAGGCTTACCTACTCCAATATTCTTGGGCTTCCCCTGAGGCTCAGGTAGTACAGAACCCACCTGCAACACGGGAGACCTGGATTCAATCCCTGGGTTGGATTCTAGTATCATCACAGATGGAAAGTAATGAACAGCAGGGTCACCCTTATATACTAACAAGTCAGATGGACATTCTCAAACTTTTTTGATCAGATAAACATATTCACTTAAAGAAAGTCTACTTAAGTCAATAAAATAAAAATACACTAAAAGTAGATGTAGGCTGTAAAATCATAAATGACAAAGGAAATAAACAATCTTTGATGCTGGCTACACGGTTCTTTCATGTCTTTTTTCAGGGTCTTAGTGGATGAGAACACAGTGAAAGTCGCTCAGTCATGTCCGACTCTTTGCCACCCCATGGGACTATACAGTCCATGGAATTCTCCAGGCCAGAATATTGGAGTGGGTAGCCTTTCCCTTCTCCAGGGAATCTTCCCAACCCAGGTCTCGCACATTGCAGGCAGATTCCTTACCAGTTGAGCCACAGGGGAAGCCATGTGAGTAGCCCTCAAATCATGGCGCACCTCATCCTTCACCAAAGATGAGTCTATATCTACCTTCTCCCCTTCTCCATGGTCCACTCCAAGGAAACGGGTAATCCTGCCAGCTCTACCACTTGACTCGACCCATTCCCAAGCTTATCTCTTATTACCTACCAAATCCATTTTCGGCCCTCATCCCATCAGGCACTACCAATTCCTCTTGCTTTCAGGAAACAACCTGCCATGTCACCCATTATCCTGCTTCCTCTTGCCTTTCTCCTCCATCCCCCCTGGCCACCTCTTGCTTCCATTAGTGTGTTCCTCTTCTTTCTAGTTTCCTTCTGTTGGTGCTCCTCTTCCCTAGTCAGTCTCCCATTTTCTTGACCATTTGTTTTCCAGAGTAAACCTCATGCATTGTCATCAACTATTACCTAAGTCCAGCACATTCAAAACTGTATTTATTCTCTTCCTCCCTAAACCTGCTCTTCTACCGCTTGTTTTTCACATATGGGTTAATTACATCACTCTTCAACCAGATGCCCAAGTTAAAAACATCAGCTTCTTTCTGGGCCTCTTCCTCCTTCCTCCCCCTAACTGCTCCCCAGGCTACCTCTACACAATGGGCCCCCCACAACCCATCACACACATGCACTTAATAAAGTGTTAGCAAGTCCACAAGCCATAAATCTGCCTTGAATATCCCATCCTTCCATCCTCCTTTAAGCTCATCTTAACTCAGGTCATGGTTTCCCTCTAAACTGCCGTGGGTAACCTTCTAATTGGCTCTCCTGCCTCCAGTCTTTCCCTCCTCCCATCTTCCCCCCCCCAGCTGCCTGAACTTTAGTTACAGAATATGCCAATTATTATATCACACTCTATTTTAAACTTTCTGGTAGCTCCTTATAACCTACTGTGTAGACTTCAAAGTCTGCATCTCAGAATTATATTCAATTGGGCTAAGTTTTAATAAATATCTACCTTCTTTCAAAATAATTTTAAGAATGATTTTCTCTTTATGAACCAGAAGATATTTCAGTCCACAGTGGCTCTAAATTCTAAACACATGGTGATGTTAAAATAAGTCAACATTTGGTGTTTTTAACTAGAAACAAGGTTCTTTTCCAATTTAAGCATGTCACATTTCAAAAAAATAAATTAGGGTCAGAGAAACTGCAACTGTGGCCTAAGAATCTAACCAGCCTGGGGCATGTTACATAACTTTCAAATCTCAAGTATTTCACTGGTAAAAGTAAGGATAATACCACATACTTTTGCTAAATTATTGAGGGGATTAAATGAAACATTTAAAAGGTGCCAAGGCACATAGGTGATGCCCATTAATTATCTTCTTTTTCCCATGGAAACAATGTTATACATGGTAATATATGCTGCTTAGGCAGTTTCCAGAACAACAAAAGAAATTCCTATTTAACTCTTGCACACACAGCTCTAAAGCTACTCTAACAGAACTCGGTCAGCATTCAGCAAATACTTACAGGTACAGGCACTGCACTAACAGTGAGCAAAATAGACTTGCTTCCCACCTTTAGAGAGATTAGGGTCCAGTGAAGGTGACAAGCAGGTAAGATGAACAGGAGGAAGCTGTGAGAAGGTTAAAACCTGGGTACTCTTAAAAGAGGCACTATTGGAGACTTGGGCATCAGAAGTGTAAAAAGCTTCCTTCCCTCCACATGTATTTATCATCCTGATTCTGGGTTCTGATTTAATANATGGTAATATATGCTGCTTAGGCAGTTTCCAGAACAACAAAAGAAATTCCTATTTAACTCTTGCACACACAGCTCTAAAGCTACTCTAACAGAACTCGGTCAGCATTCAGCAAATACTTACAGGTACAGGCACTGCACTAACAGTGAGCAAAATAGACTTGCTTCCCACCTTTAGAGAGATTAGGGTCCAGTGAAGGTGACAAGCAGGTAAGATGAACAGGAGGAAGCTGCGAGAAGGTTAAAACCTGGGTACTCTTAAAAGAGGCACTATTGGAGACTTGGGCATCAGAAGTGTAAAAAGCTTCCTTCCCTCCACATGTATTTATCATCCTGATTCTGGGTTCTGATTTAATAATCCTGATACAAGGATTTCGTTGAGATTTGAGAGCAGAGGGCTTGGACAAGACAGAAAACAAAACAAAAACCCAGGCAACACCCTTTTGCAAGGGAAAGGCACATATGCAAGGCAGTCGGAGCAGGCTGGAGGACTCTGGGAGCCACACTGCTTCCTCTTGCCCTGGGTTCCCCTGAGAATTGCCCTGGCAGCCTGGATTGGCGGGGAGAAGGAAAAAGAAGCAACCCACAAGAGAAGTACAGGAGAAAGGGAAAGAGAGCAGATTTTTAAAAGGTCATTACGTTCTTCCTTTGTTAAGTCTTTGCTCTTTAAGCTATCAACTCCCTTCTTACCATAATTCTGTGACAGGCTACTAGCCCATTTCTGCCCTTAGATTTCACCTTCTTAAAATAATTTTCTCGAACATCACAGTGCTCACATTCCGATAATACCCCTTAATCCTAAAATTCCCACATTAAAGAACCTATAAGGACCTAAATTACCTGCTGGATCAAATTCACACTTCAGTCTAGTCATCAAGGCCTTGAATGCAATTCAACTCAGTAAACACTTAAGTGACAACTATTGGTAAAAGCCAAAAAGTGAAAAAAATGAAAGTGTTAGTCGCTTAGTCATGTCTGATTCTTTGCAACCCTGTGGACTGTAGCCTGCCAAGCTCTCTGTCCATGGAATTCTCCAGCCCAGAATACTGGAGTGGGTAACCATTCTCTTCTTCAAGGAATCTTCCCAACCCAGGGATCAAACCAGGGTCTCCTGCATTGCAGGCAGTCTGAACCACCGGGGAAAAATACCAGTGAAGGAGAAACAAACATATGGACAAGAAAAAATTCAGTGAATGAAACTTTCAAGGGTGAAAAATTCAGTTCCAACAAGGAGGAGGAAACAGACATCTTGACCCACGAAGGAACCAACCCTCTGGGCTTTGAGGGAACAGGAGGACTTCAAAACATGGAGATGACTGAAATGAACATTTTAAAATAGGGCAAAAATAAGAACAAAAATATGCGTGATGTGTTCATGAAAGTAAATGGTGTGTTTCAGGAAGTCAAGCAGTCTCATGTGAAGAGCTTTCAGCTACTTCCCCTCCCTTTCTCACAACACAACGTGGTGTAGGCAACCTTGAGTCAAATGGCCTAAGTTCAAATCCTGACTCCATCACTCGGTACCCTGCGTGGACGTGGAGAAGTATCACGACCACTTCATGCCTCAATTTCCACAGCAACAAAATAGCAATAAGAGGTTCATTGTGGAGATTCAATAAATCATTCTGTGCTACGCCTACTGACATGACAAGCATTCAGTAAACATGAGCTGTGCCAGGGCTACAAAGAGAATTTGAGGGACCCCAGTGTTCCTGAGTGCTCTGAACTTCAGTGAAGGAACCACAGCGTGCCACTGGGGGCTTTGAAGCAGAGAAATTAGCCAGTCGAGCCTGGCATCATGCAAATTAATCTGGGGCCAGCCTTGTGTAGGATGCATAAAGATCTGTGATTATTTTACAAAGTGTTTGCATTAATGAGGGAAAGGGCCGAAACTAGGGTAGCAGAAGCAAGGATAGAAAAGGGTAACAACATCAAGAGAGATGCTGTAGAAAGACAGGAAAGGATACTGCCCGCACACGTGTAGTAAAGGAAGAAGAACAATCTTTTACAAAGCTACTAAGGTGTCTACCTGAAACCAATAGAATACTGCAAATTAACTACACTTCTGTTAAAAGAGAAAGACATCTCAATGTTCAGCCAGACACTACTTTTTATTTTTCTCTACTCTGAACTCCTAGAATTGGATAATTTGCAGGCGGGTTCCATATACCCGTGCCATACTGGTCCTAGGCTGTTCTGTGCATTCCCCACCCTTTTCCCAGGTCAGCAAGTGCCCTTGGAGTGATAAGAGCAGGGCAATGCTACACAAGTCACTTTCCTCGGAGTGTGGAAGTGAATACATCAAGCATCTCCAGAACAGGCAAGTAAATGACCATATAACATAGATGTCTGGTCAAGAATTCCAACTGCTCCACTTATTAATTCAGGCCTAATTTTGCCTGGGAGCATTCCACTTCAAGTTGGGTGACTAAAAGGCATAAACGTGCTAATGATGAAATCTGAAACGACGTCACGGTAACTCAGGTTCCTCTGAACTGCTCTGACCTGGAACACACACCCACACTTAGGCTTTTTCTTAATCCATGGATGCAGCTAGTCACCTGTCACCCTGCGGGAGCTGCCATCACTGAGCACACAGGACAATAATCAGGCTGTTTCGTGGGATTTGCTATTTGAGAAGAGGAAGGCAAACAGGCAAGTCCATAAAACAATGCTCCTTGCTCTCTCTCTACTATTCATCCACTGGCCCCTTATGATCCCCGAGTATAACAGAGGCTATTCTTCTCATCCATTGAGACTTACGATGCTAATTTCATATTCCCAGTTCTTTAAAATGGAAGTTAAAACACAAGTTACAACCAGTGATTTTTTAGCAAACTGAAGAAATTGCTTTAGACACATTTTTAAATACGGATAGAAAAACTGAAAGAGATATACCTAGGTGTCAAAGAATCTCTCTAAATGATGGGATTACCAAACCATTTTTTATTATGTATATTTTCCTACATTTCCAAATTTTCTCAAGCACAGAGTCTTTTATAATCATGAAGAGATAAAGCTTACTCAAAACTTGTAAAGCTTTGCTGTAGTGATAAAAATGAATGATACTAAAATACACGATATCATATTTTACACAAAGGTATTTAATATAACTTAGGCCAAGTTGTATTCTTGATGTTGTGCCCTGGAAAATATATACTCTAGTAAGGTACTAGAAAAGGCCAGACTAAGTCACAGAGCCATAAAAGCACCTCCACACTAAAAGGTTCATACAACTATCAAATTGCTATAAGGCTTTTTCCAAAAGAGAAAAGTTTCTTTCGGTTCTCTAGACAAGCAACAGGGCCTCCCAGGTGATGCTAGTGGTGAAGAACCTGCCTACCAATACAGGAGACACAAGAGAACTGGGTTGGATCCCTGGGTCAGGGAGATCCCCTGGGGAGGCAANACTAAGTCACAGAGCCATAAAAGCACCTCCACACTAAAAGGTTCATACAACTATCAAATTGCTATAAGGCTTTTTCCAAAAGAGAAAAGTTTCTTTCGGCTCTCTAGACAAGCAACAGGGCCTCCCAGGTGATGCTAGTGGTGAAGAACCTGCCTACCAATACAGGAGACGTAAGAGAACTGGGTTGGATCCCTGGGTCAGGGAGATCCCCTGGGGAGGCAACCCATTCCAATATTCTTGCCTGGAGAATCCCACGGACAGGGAGGCCTGGCAGGCTACATCCTATAGGATCTCAAAGAGCTGGACACACCTGAAGCAATTTAGCATATATGCAGACAAGCAACAACTTTTTAACCTATGTTTAAAAACATAGTAAAAGAACATTTATTACCTAATAATTCTCATAAAGCTATCTAATGAGATTTTAAGTAGGAAAAAACTACAAATGCCCCCATTCTTCTTCTGATGATACATTTTATTTGGACTCCAAATGTTAAAGAATGCAACTTTCATACTGTAACTAAGGCTCAACATTACCCTTATAAGACAAGGAGTGGTACAAAATTCTAGGCTTTCCAGAGTATAAATTAGTATTGTAAGTCACTACACTTTTCATATGTTAGAAAAAGAGGTGCCATGTCCTTATAGGCCAGTCCCTCTCATATGTAACAATTTGTCCTTGTGGTTAGGTTCCCTGGTAACTCAGTTGATAAAGAATCTACCTGCAATGCAGGAGACCTGGGTTCAATCCCTGAGTTGGGAAGATCCCCTCGAGAAGGAAATGGCAACCCACTCCAGTATTCTTGCTTGGAGAATGCCATGGACAGAGAAGCCTGGCAGGCTACAGTCCACGGGATTACAAGAGTCAGACACAACTTAGCAACTAAAGCACCACCTCCACACTTTTCATACGGTAGGAAAAGGTGCCATGTCCTTACAGGCCAGTCCCTCTCATACGTATCAATTTCTCCTTGTGGTTAGGTTCACTTTCCTGAGAAGCGGCTTTTATTACCCATTTAACTACTAGACCTGCATCTAAGACCCCCTGAGTAACCCTTGTACCTGAACCTGGACTGATGAGCACCAATAGTACAAGTCAACAGCTGCTGAAGTGGGGAGCAGGGAGCAAACCCAGCCTAACTAGAGGGAGATTGGTCCCAAAAGTCTCCATCCACCCATATCAGAAGGGTCATCCGGATCCATCAACAGAGTTGGAAGAGATCTACCTCCTCCAAAATCTGTGAAAAATAAAATGCAACATCAATTTCTACATTATCAGTTAAGACTGTCATGCCCAGGGGTGAGAAACATGGTTTTCTGATTTAAATCCTTAAGTTTTTTGAGCAGCAGGTTATTAAAAAGCCTTTCCAAACTCACCTGTGACCTGGAGACCTCTGCCTGTGGCGAGCTTCTCCCTTCTCCAAGCTCAGATGTTAAATCAGGGCTAGATATTGAAGACAATGTGTCTTTAGAAGTGGCAGCCTGATCCTGGGAAAGAGATGAGTAGGGGGATGTAGGAGAGGGCAACCGCATCACACTTTCTCTGGGCGCTTCGGCCTCTCTTTCGCTGGATGAGCCGGACGCAGGCTGGCTTGTGTCAGGCCTTTGCACAGAGATGCTGATCGAACTGCTCTGGGTTTTTTTAATGCCTTCTATGTCTCCATTATACTTCCAAGCATCATCCATCTAAATAAGAAACATCACTGTAAACTTGCTGTTCTGTTAGATTTCTATTTTAAAGTATATACATTAGATTAATATTTTAAAGTACCGAAAGTAACATATAGCTCCCACAGCAAAGTTCAACTCAGTTCGGTCACTTAGTNCTTCTATTTGACAATTAAGTTTCACTGCCTACATGGTGATAAATATTATTAGGTCCCATTTAGTTCAGCGAATCCAATTAGTTATACAGAGCTTCTCCATCCCTCTAAATTTAAGAAAAGTTGTAAAGTAAGCACAGACTATCCTGACCTTCTAAATTCCTCAGCACTTTATTTCAGGGCTTGCCTTAGTCTTCCTTTAAGATCTTAAAGAACTAAATATTTCATCTTGGTATCACTTTCACTAATGTGGTTTTTATATTCACATATGTATTTAAACAATATCTATCTTCCTCATGATAAAGGGGACCAGAGATACTGTCTTTGTTGTTCACCAGTATGTCTTTAGAGTTTATCACAATAATACCTGGTAAATAATTACTGCTCAATTAATACTTAATGAATGAAGAAATTACTGAGTGGAAATAAGCATGAATGCATTAACAATAAACTCATTCCTAATATTCTCCTACTCCAGACCTCCCAGAATCAAGTTATATCCTTCTCTCTGGAATGGAGCCAACATATTAATTATTGATAAGGAGATAGGTCATAGTGATTTAGTAATGCAACTATTAGGCTCATTAGCATTTGAGAGAGGAAGGAAGGGACATAAGGAGAAGGGGAGAGGGAGAGAAAGAGCAGATGAGTATCTAGAGTTTGCTTAACAGAAAGAAATAATAAATAAGGTGAAATGTCAGCCATCAACTTCAAAGTTAGTTGATTAAGAGATAGGATCCTAAACTTGTTTCAGTAAGATTGGTTAACTACCTACTTATAATAACATCTTGTAAATTACTAATATAATACTATGTCTTATTATCTATAGCAAAGATTTGCTACCTGATGAAATATGAATGGATTCCAATTTTTCATAAGGATAGACTGCTCAGTTTTTAAAATAGGGATCTTCCTGTTAATCTAGTTCATACAAAATCTAGTTGCCACATCACTACAGATTAATTGTGCCAATCATTAGGTGCATAAACTAGGGCAAATCACTTTACTTCCTCTAGTCTCTTTCTGTAGTTGTAAAGACAGAAATAGTAATACATATCTTATAGACTTTAAACTAAAATGCTCACAGGTGACAAAGATTATTATATAATGATAAAGGTGTCAGTTTATCAAGGAGATATAACAACTGTAAATATATGTGTAACATCATAGCATCTTAATATATAAAGGAAATACTATCAAAACTAAAAGGATAAATAAACAGGAATACAATCATAGCTGTAGACTTCAATTCTCCACTGTTAACAATGGAGAGATCATCCAGACTGAGAATCAATAACAAAAGAGCAGTTTTGAACAATACTATAGAACAAATGGACCTAACCGACATACAGGACAGTCCACCTGACAGCAACAGGATACAGCTTCTTCTCAGGCATGCACAGAACATTTTCCAATATAGATTATATGCTAGGTCACAAAACAAGTCTAACAAATTCAATAAGACAGAACTTATATCAAGTATCTTTTTCAACCACAATGGTATGAAATGAGAAATTAGTAACAGGAAACTCACACACACATGAAAATAGAACAAATGAATCCGAAACAACTAATTTATCAAATAACAAACCAAAAGAGAAATAAAACATTTCTTGAGGTAAATTAAATAGAAACACAACATAACAAATTTATGGAATGCAACAAAAGCAATTCCAAGAGGAAAGTTCACAGCTATAAACACATGTATGAATAAAAAAAATAAAGTTCTCAAATAAACTACCTTGAAGAACCAGGAAAAGAAGAAAAAAACTAGGCTCAAAGTTGGCACTATAGAGAACACGATACCAATGAAAAGAAAACAATTATAAATTAAAAGACTAGCAAGATTAAGTCGGAGAAGGCAATGGCACCCCACTCCAGTACTCTTGCCTGGAAAATCCCATGGATGGAGGCACCTGGTAGGCTGCAGTCTATGGGGTCGCTAAGAGTCGGGCACAACTAAGCAACTTCACTTTCACTTTTCACTTTCATGCATTGAAAAGGAAATGGCAACCCACTCCAGTGTTCTTGCCTGGAGAATCCCAGGGGCAGAGGAGCCTAGTGGGCTGCCATCTATGGGGTCGCACAGAGTCGGACATGACTGAAGNTAAGAGTCGGGCACAACTAAGCAACTTCACTTTCACTTTTCACTTTCATGCATTGAAAAGGAAATGGCAACCCACTCCAGTGTTCTTGCCTGGAGAATCCCAGGGGCAGAGGAGCCTAGTGGGCTGCCGTCTATGGGGTCGCACAGAGTCGGACATGACTGAAGTGACTTAGCAGCAGCAGCAGCAAGATTAAGAGCTGGGTATTTGAAAAGATTAAAAAAATGACAATTGTTAACTAGACTAACCCAGAAAAAACAAGAAAGGGCAAAAATAAACAAAATGATTAATGACAGAGAAGACATTCCAGCTAATACCAAAAGATACAAAGGTTGATGAGACTACTATGAACAACTGTATGTCAATAAATCCAACCTTGCCAGTAAGTTAAATAACCTAGAAGAAATGGATACATTACTAGAAACATACAGTTTACTAAGACTGAATCATGAAGAAATAGAAAATAAAATAAAATAAATTATTAGTGAGAAGATCAAATCAGCATTGAAAAACTTCCCAACAAAAGCCCAGAAGCAAATGCTTTCACTGGTGAATTTTACCAAGCATTTAAAGAAGAATTAATGCCAATTATTCTCAAACTCCTCCAAAAAATTAAAGAGAAAGGAATGCTCCCAAACTTATTTTACAAGGCCAGAATTTCCCTGACAACAATGCTAGATAAGGATATTGCAAGAAAATAAAACTACAGGCTAATACTCTTGATATTTACAGATGCAAAAATCCTCAACAGAATAATAGTAAACCAAATTCAACAGCCCACTGGAAAAATCATACACCATAAGCAAGTAGGATTCATCTCTGGGATACAAGTATGTTTCAGCATATGCAAATCAAAATGAAAGATAAAAATCATATAATTAACTCAACAGATACAGACAAAGCATTTGAAAAAAGAATCAACATTTTTTTCATGATAAAGACCTTTATCAAATTAGGTTAGAAGGGATGTATCTCAACATAATAAAGGCCATTATATAATCAGCTCACAGTTCATATCATACTCAATGACGAAAGGATGAAAGCTTTTCCTCTAAGATCAGAAATATGGGGTCCACACTCACCACTCCTATTCAACACAGTACTAGCAGTCCCAGTCATAGCAATCAAGAAAGAGAAAAAGAAATAAAAGATACCAAAATTAGAAAGAAGAAAAAATGTCTCTATTTGCAGGTGACATGATCTTTCACATATAAAACCTTAAAGATTTCCAAAAAGCTGCAAGAAAACAAATTCCTCAAAGCTGCAGTACACAAAATTAACATAAAAAGTCAGTTGCAATTTTATGCACTAACAATGAACTATCAGAAAATGAAATAAAGAAAATAATCCTATTTGCAATAGCATCAAAAATAACACAATACTTAGAAATATAGAATGTTTAATCAAGGATGTTAAAAAATCTGCATAATGAAACCCATAAGACACTGTTGAAAGAAACTAAAGAAGATGAAAATAAATGGAAAGATATTCTATGTTCATGAGTCAGAAGAATTAGTATTGTTAAAATGTCCACTACCCAAAGCCATCTATAAGTTCAATGCATCACTTACCAAAATTCCACTGAAGTTCTTACAGAAATGGAACAAAAAATCCTAAAATGTCTATGGAATGACAGAAGGTCCTGAGTAGCTAAAGCAATCTCGAATAAGAATAATAAAGCTGAAGATATCATATTCCTGATTTTAAACTATACTATTAAGCTATAGTAATCAAAACAGAATGGGTCTGTCATAGAAACAAACATAGACCAATGGAACAGAACTGAGAGTCCAGAAATAAACCCTCACATTTATGGCCAGCTAATATCTGACAAAGGAGTTAAAAATGATCAATAGAGAAATGTCTCAGTCAAAAAATGGTGCTGGGAAAACTGGAAAACCCATGCAAAATAATTTATATCACGGAAACGCAAATCAAAACCACAATGAATAACCACCTCACACTTGCCAGCATAATCATCATTAAAAAAGGAAGAGAGATAAGTACTAGCTAGATAGAATGTGAAGAATAGGGAATCTTCTGCACTAACCATGAAAATGTAAATTAGTATAGTCACTATGGCAAACAACATGGATATGTCTCAAAAAATTAAAAGCAGACCTGCAATATGATCCAGTAATCCTGCTTATGGGTACATGTCCAAAAGAAATGAAGGCACTATTGCTACGAGGTCCCTGCATGCACAGGTTCGTTACAGCATTCTTTACAATAGCCAAGACATGCAGTCAACCTAAATGTCTATTGTTGGGATGAATGGATAAAGAAAAGGTGACACACACATACACAATGGAATATTATTCTTCTATAAAAAGGAAATCCTGCCGCTTGTGACAACATGAATGAACCATGAGGACATTAGGTTAAGGGAAATAAGTCAGAGAAAGAAAGACCAATTTTGTATGATCTTACTTACACGTGGAATCTAAAAAGAACTCATAGAAACAGTTAAAAGGCACAAACTTTCAGTTATAAGGTGAATAAGATCAGAGTATCTAATCTACCGAATGGTAACTATAGCTAATAAGGCTGTACTTGTACTTAAAGTCGCTAAGAGAGTAAATATTAGAAGTTCTTCATACACAAACACACACGCCCCTCATAACTATTTGAAGCAATGAATGTGTTAAATAACCTCACAATGATGTTCATTTTGTAATACATACACATAACAAATCATTACACGGTGTATCTTAAGCTCACATACTGTCATATGTCACTTTTATCAATTGACAATATGTCAATTATATCAATTATATCAATTGACAATATGTCAATAATTTCTCAAAAAAGTTGAAAAAATCTCTATCATTTATCAGGGTAATTGTGAATTGAAATAAGATAGGTAAAAGCCCCTCTATAAAACTTAGGCTTTCTAGAAGTCTAAGGAATTATCATGTTAATTTTAAATATTCATGTCAGAACTATACAACATGGAACACTTGTGTGTTGACTGCATTCTTTATTAGGCATCATCAGTATTTTTAAAAATAAAAAGACCTTGTTTACTTACCTATGAGGGTTGTGAAAGGCTCAAATGAAATAATATCAGTACAAATGCTTAAATCATGAACAATTATGATTATTTAAAATATCAGTCAAATTCTACCACAAAAAAATGCTCTTACCACAAAAATTCATTACTAGTACACAGCAACACATTTTTTTCAAATTATCCTTACATCAACTATTTGAAGCAACCAAAGAATCAGAACTTTGAGGAACACTGTTCTCTAAACTGTATCATAAGTTATGAAAACACAATGCCACTTGAAAGATATCTACATAACAAATGATCAAAATCCCAGAGACCAATTTCATTAAATAGCTCCTTGTAGCAAAGATCTAATGTGAAAACAATGATGATTTGGAAATACAAGTATGAAATCAGGCTTTCAAAAAGTACATGTAAATTTAATTATCCCTCGAAGTTATTTTTTGAAACGGGCAAAAATACCAGGAATGTGTCATAAATGCTGTATTTCTGCTCAAAGCAGTGATTTAGAGTTGCACAGCTTGCCAAGGCTTGACTTCCTCTGAAAGGCAGAGGGTATAAGGAAAGTAGGCAAGCTGCTCATTATTTAGAATGCTGGATATAAAATCATCAGCTTCCAATTGTTTGATAGGATGAAATATAAAAACATCACAAAAAATTGGCAGAGAAAAAAAGATTCAAAGTCCTACTCCACCTTAAATGGCCTCACTGTGTGACCTCTGAAATGGTTATGGGTTATGAAATCAATGTTTTAGCCTACACAAAAGTGTAGGCAGCTGAATTGTCAAGAAGGATGCTGAAACTGTGGCCTAGAAAAAGCACCAACACTCTAAACAGGTCAGCACAGGAAACAATACACACATGCATCAAACTCCCCAGCATCTAGCCTTCAGCAAGAATACAAAATACATTTTAGACACTGAAAATAGTTTCTCGAAACAGAAAACAACCCACCGAGCCACAATGTATGAACACATTAACTAACTCAGAGGCCACCTTTACTTTGCACTTGCAGAGATAATGTTTGTAAAAGGCAAAGACAATTAGGGCATCTTGTATCATTCTGCCATCTCCACCTATTTTCCCAAGCCTGTTGCAACTCTCTGCACCAATTCCATATAATAAATGCCCGAAATAACCATTAGTCTCCATTTAGACTCTTAGCATTTCCCTTTAATTGCTAGATTACTGCTTCCCTACACGTCTCTTCTGGAATTTAAGGGTGAGATGAAGAGGTGGCAGCATCATTGAAGGAAGACACTGCCAGTGCCTCCCTCCACCAAACTTGGCATCCTAGCACACACCTAGCAGGACTGCGGTCTGAACATGAAAGAGCGTAGGAAATCTATGCCCAAGGAGTACCTTGAACCCAAGGGCAGTCTAGCTGGATTCTCAGAAAAACTTACAACTTTCAATTTCCAAGGTGCAGTTTTGTTCATCCAGTGGGTACCGCCTCAGGTCCATCATGCAGGCAGCTGTGGTTGTGATTCTAGAAAAGAAATATCAGTGATACATGGTGTTAGCTGGTCCATGACTGAGCTGGAAAAATTAAGTCCCAAAGGAGATAGCACTGGGTCTCAAGGAGCCTGATTTAGCCTAATCTCTAACAAAAAGAGTGCTACAACTTTGGATAATCATTTTCCTGGTGGGCCTCACGATGCTTTGTAAATTAAACAGAGTGTACTAAATCAGTATTCGCCCAAGATTTGGTCCATTACCTACCTGGTACCCCAAATCACCTGGAAGCATTTATTAAACAGGCAGTTTCTATTCTCCAGAAGTTCTTGTGATGGAATGGGGCCATCCCAGGACTCTATTTTACAAGCATGACAGATGACAGAAAATCAATGTGGCTCCCAGTCTTCCACTCATGTTTGTTTTCTCCTTCTTTTCTCAAGATCTTAAAATCAAATTTCCCAGCAATCTCAGCTTTGGTCCATCATTTTTGNTATTCTCCAGAAGTTCTTGTGATGGAATGGGGCCATCCCAGGACTCTATTTTACAAGCATGACAGATGACAGAAAATCAATGTGGCTCCCAGTCTTCCACTCATGTTTGTTTTCTCCTTCTTTTCTCAAGATCTTAAAATCAAATTTCCCAGCAATCTCAGCTTTGGTCCATCATTTTTGACATTTCTATACAGAGTGTAGTGCTTTGCAAGTATGTTACTATAATACACAATAAGCCTTTCATCTGTCACCTAATTTGGTCTGTACTAAATAATCTTTCTCATAGCCCTTTAGAGAGTTTCCTCTTATTGGCTGGAAGGATTATTTATTTAAAACAGACAATACCTTTATAATTTATCAGGGAGAGATGTATATGTCTCCAGTGTCTTTATATTTCTCTGTCATCATTTTCACTAACCTCTCTTTTCACTAACAGAAGACCTACTAGAAAGAGCCAAAAAACACACAGTCCTAAGTGATAATCATTATGCTTTCTGATCAATAAGGCAGCATAATGCTATGAAAAATCACACTTTAAAACACAACAGACAAAGGTATGAATCCTAATTCTGCCTCGTTAACACTGAGATACACGTCAAGATGGTCCATATCCCTTAACCAACCTTAGTTTCTTTGTCTGTAAAAAGGGGGCATTTTAACAACAATAATAATTACCTAACAGTTTTTGGATGAAGTAATATAATAATTTATGTAAAGAATATAAAAGAGTACCTACCCATAACAGGCCCTTTACATCTGGTAAACAAAACCAAGTGGGAAAACTGGTGTTAAAGTTGACGAACTTTGGCATAGTCTACTCTGAGAGGCACTATACTTGTGTGTTGGAAACAGAAGTAAATGTAGCCCTAGCCTGAGAGAAAAAATCCATAGCTAGACCTTTTTCATTGAAAGGTCTCAGGCACTGGGCTTCCCTGATGGCCCAGTGGTTACGAATCTGCCTTCCTATGCAGAGGGTACAGAATCAATCCTCTGCTGGGGAGCTAGGATCCCACATGCCTCATGGCCAAAAAAAAAAAAAGAGAGAGAGAAAAGAAAGGTTTTGAGCACAACTTAGACAAGTGGTCCAGGTAGACTGAACCTATGAAATTCCCTGGTCAGGTTTAAGCGTCTTACTCCTTTGTTGTAGGATGAAACGCAGAAGTTACTGTAGGTAGTTCCTGCCTCTTTAGTTTGATTACTGCTTCATTAAGGTTTGTACTTTGCTAATTTTTGCTTTCCTATTTAGTCATAAGGGAGCATCCTATGACGGCTGTTCATCTTGGACTCCTTACTCTCTCCTTTACCAGGAGGATTCTGTGCCTCAACTCCTCAGCCATCTGCCTTCTTCAGCATCCATGGCCCCATTGCCCCACTTCCATGTTACTCTAGTATCTTGGTCTCTTACTCTCTCCATCCGCCTCCCTACCATTATTCATAAACTGGTAAGACATTTTAAAGACATAGACAGGATTCTACCACTCCTCTTCAAAATTTTTAGAGGCTCTTCCAAAAATTCCCAATCTTGGCTATGACCTACTGTTACTTGAATAATTGAACCTTTTCTTCTCAATATGATCTCATACCAAGTTGTCACTCACTATTTCCAGTCTTCACATCTGTTCTCTCTGCCTAGAGTATGAATTTCCCCATGCCCAATACTCACAAAGCCCTATACTTTTCTTATCCTTCATCTCAAAATCATCTCTTCTGAAAGGGATTTCTTAAGCAGTCCACCCAAAGTAGCTGCCTTAACTCAAGCTCCATCTTATTTATTTTCTTCAAGGAATTATTACAATCTAAATTATCTTGCTTATTTTTATTTTGTAAGAATGATTTTTCTCAGTAACTTTAAGCTATTTAAAAGCTGAATTTTTTTCTATTTATTGTAAGGGAATCAAAAGAGATCTGTTGAAAGGATAAAGACATGAATTAGCACTTGGTTTTGCTGTGCATAAATCTTTTATTTGGGGGATTATTTTATTGCATAATTTCTCAAAGAACACCAAAGACATGAAAGGTACAAGGGCATACATAGGATAAAGAGGGACAGTCATAAATAGATGTCTGACTGTGTAGGTGAGGTGAATTTTGCAACTGCTACTATACGCTGTGGTTTACACTTTCTGCTGATGCATATTCAAGGCAACTAACATCTGTGAACACTAGGCTGTGAGCAAGGAAAATAAATTGACTAATGCTATTGCAGAAGCAATTGGGTTTCTACTTATGCTTTAAAAATGAAGTATTAGGAAAGTGTTTTTCTCACATCAACAATATCCATATTCCCCCTGATGTTTCACTTTTTTTTTTTTTTTTTTAATATTATAGCGTACTTCATAAAGGGCTTCCCTGGTGGCTCAGTGCTAAATAATCTGCCTGCCAATGCAGAAGACAGATGTGGGCTTGATCTCTGGGTTTGGGAAGATCCTCTGGAAAAGGAAATGGCAACCCACTCCAGTATTCTTGCCTAGGAAATCCCATGGACAGAGCCTGGCAGGTCACAGTCTATGGTGTTATAAGAGAGTCAGACATGATTTAGTGACTAGTGACTAAAAAACAACAACTTCATGAAACTAACTAAAAACAAATATAAATGTTTTCTAGTTGATGTTTATAAGCATTTGTATTTCTTGTTGGGATTAAAATAGAAATTCTGTAGCCAAAATAATCCACTTGGAATCCTGATGATACAGAAAAGGACGCGTGACCAGGGAGAAGCCGCTTACACTCTCCAGTGCGTGGCTGCCCCTGAACAATGAACTAGAAGCCTGCCATACTGCTTTGCTGTGAGATGATAAAAGTAAGAAAAAGTTCTGTAACACTAAATGTTCTTCATCTTTCATTATTACTCACTGCTAATGAGTAGACACAGTGATAACTCATTTAACCAGGAGCTACTGGGTAGCGGGCATATGTATATGTTTGTATTCATGAAGAAATGTAGAATATTCACACCCTTATAAGCAAAGCAGAGCTATGATATAAATCATATCCCAACATACAAATATTCAAAAAGAGTCATTATGTCATATGTGTATATGAAATTCTTTTTAACAAATTTTAAGACAAAGTACAGACTGAACTGAACAGACGTAACAAATCTGCATATTTTCTAGGTGTTTTATGAGATCAGAAACCACATCTATTTTTATTTGTATCTCAAAAACCTTGCCAGGTGTTGGCCTATGCCAAGATTAAAATAAAAATAATAATAACAACAACATAAAACAAACAAAACAGTTAAGGTCACAAGCATTCTCAAACTGAGGATTTTGAAACAATTCTCTAATATAAGTGTCTGATTCAATTTATTTTAAAAGTTCTAAAACAAATTTGAAAGTCAAAATCATACTTACAGAAGAAGCCACATTGGAATAAATTTTATTCAGAAAAGCTCTATTCCTTGGGACACTAATTTATAACAGAGCTACATTTCTCTAAGAATAACTCAACAGAAAAAATATAATTAATGGGTTTTTCATGAACCTTTCTTTCTGAATCTTGATAAACATCCTTAATGGGCCTTAAATTACTCAGCATCACTACATTTCAAAGTAGCTAATAACTCATTAGGCAGGTATCCTGGTTAAGTTTTAAGACCATTGGGAAATATATGAAGACAGTCCAGTTTTCAGTCAAATGAAACAGTCAATGATGCCTCCAAAATGAAGACTGGAGGAAATCTTTTATAATTAAACCTAGAAATGTGTCTTCTTTGAGGGGCTGAGTACTACTGCATGATGAGAGCCACTTTTAGGGAGCATCAATATTCTAATTGGGCTAAGAGATCTTTAGATAAACTTTTTATTCCTTTGCCATTGGGCACAGTTATCCAAAAGATTTATGTCACAAAATACTGACACAGTGCAGGAAAACTAAATATGTAACATAGCATAAAAAGTCACTAGAAGCAGCTATAAAATCAAGAAATACAACTATGCCAGTATTTCATATCAAAGACATAATAGACATTTTAAAGTGTCGTTAACTGAGATTTACTGATGCTAGTATAACATTCCAAGTTTGAAAATGACCTAAGATAGTTATTAAGTGATAATAAATGCCTTTGCCCCTCAGCCAATAGGAAATAACTCAGAATCATCAATGTGACACATGGGGTCTTTCAGCAGATTGTTCAAGAGGGGCTGTTAGGAGCTAAAATATATGTTTAAACATGTGCCTTAACATGTGAAAAACTTGTTAGGATTTCAATATCAAAAAGTGACTCTGAACTTTTACTTTGATCTATCAAGATAACATTCTAGTTCTACCAAAAAAAAAAAATTTAGCATCTTGGCATATTTTTTAAAGAAAATTAGCTGCTTATCCCCAACTATGTTCAAAAAATAATGTTCTAACTCACTGCATGCTTCTACTTTGTTCAAAATGTACATTTACTTAAACACACAACGTATTTTAATTACAGGGACAAAAAAGGAACCTCTGGGATTAGTAGGCAGCATTAATAGAGAAAAACTAGGATGTTAAAAAAGTCAATTATCAAAAAATACATTGATATTTTTGTATGATTAAATATGTATTATAAAATATATATTTTTCTAGCTGTAAAACAAACATTAAACACATCCAACTATGGGGGAAAATTCCAATTACTTTATTTCAGCATAAAAGTATGAACTGAAATTTTGAGAAGTTCTAAAGAGCTCATCTCATTCACTTCCCCTGAAAGTACTTAATTTTTTTTTTGTTTTAATATCTCCAAGAAGACTTGACATTATTTTGTGCCTTACAACTATTCCAGTTGAGAAACTAATGTCTTACATATATCCCCTCATATATATTCTTGTATTTTGTAGAGAAGATAGAACACCTATTGCAGGGGTTAGCTGACCTCAGCTCTGGTATTCTCGATAATAACATATCTCAAATTAATTGATCTCTTACTGTGTTCCAGACACCATCCAGTGTTACTGAAACATCACCTTATTTAACATGAGGAGTGTCCTATCATTATTTCCATTTTCCAGATAAGATAATAAGAGACACAGAACGCTAGAGTGATTTTCTCCAAAAGTCACAGAGGGAGTAGTCAAGTTGAGATTTAAATCTATGATCCAGAGAGTTGATGTGGAGTGGGAGGTGGTGGGGGGGAAGGTAAAAAACTGGGAACTCATGTACACCTGAAATGGAAAAAAAAAAAAAAAAAGATGGCNTATTTCCATTTTACAGATAAGATAATAAGAGACACAGAACGCTAGAGTGATTTTCTCCAAAAGTCACAGAGGGAGTAGTCAAGTTGAGATTTAAATCTATGATCCAGAGAGTTGATGTGGAGTGGGAGGTGGTGGGGGGGGTGGTTCAAGACTGGGAACTCATGTACACCTGAGATGGAAAAAAAAAAAAAAAAAAGATGGCCTGTATCTCTGCAAAATAAAAAAATAAATAAATAAATAAATCTAGGATGTTAGTCTCCGGAGCCCATAGAGGTAACTACCAGGCTATCACTAACTAGGCAGGTTGACCTTGATGAAGTCATTTAGCTTCTCTGGAGGACTGGCCAATTTCTTAGATCCCAAGTGAGCTTGGAAATTCTACAATGCTGTGAAAATACATTACATGTTCTATGACCCTGTATGTTTTGTAATTTTGTTTTACCCACACATTCAAAGACTGTATTTCACAGCTGTTTATTCTGTTTTAGTCAATTATGTAGATTAGCCCACCCCAGACATGCAAACACAGGCCGCTCCCCTAGGAGTCCCACTTAATATTCTCTCCTGATTGAAGGTCTCCCACAGCATTGTTCTTCACCCTATGCTTTTGATTTACCTCCATAGAGGTCTTCTGCTTAAATTACCATCTCCAACACTCATGCATAATTGTTTTTAAAAGTTCTTTACAAGTCCTCCTGTAGAGTCACATGGGCTACTATGCTCAACTTTGTAATCACCAAAGAGAGTAAGATTGCTAGCAATCACGCTACCATTTGACAAATCGTGCCTTTCAGATTGGCGCTATTTGTACTCATCTGCAGCTGTTGGCTTTCTGTGACTCCTTGCTCTTTTGGAATCTTATTCTCTGTAAAGACACCCTGCACAATAGAGGAAACACGGGTTTCTGCTACAAATTCAGGGATTACAATGAAAGACATTTCCTTAAGCAACATGCCTATGGAATCCAAACAGCAGTCTCTCAAAAAATCTCATTCTGTAAGCATATAAATCCTAATCAACCAAAATGTTGATACAGACATACCCATCTGTAGTCAGTCCTGTGTTTATCAAGAGTCTCCATATTACATTCCTGGTGGTCTTATCCACAAACCCTTTGCTTATCTCATAAATGAGAATATCCATTCTTCTTTCTAGATGAAATCTTAGAGGGATTCTGACCCTGAGGGAAAAAAAACCTTTTTTTGTCTCTTTTATTTTTTAATTCACAACCTAACAACTGAAATCTGGCTTCAGATCGCTATAAGAGATTTAATTATACAAGAGCCACTTATCAATGCCAAAGACATAGAGCCAGGACTCTAATTATTTCAACAAGGACTTTTTTTTAGTTTGTTTTCACAATTTAAAAGTTTAGATATGCCAGATACTTATTGCTGCATTTAATATTCAAAATAGTTTCTTTTTATTTATGACACATTAGAGACATACCATTTCAGAATAAGTTCGCCAGTTTTATTCCAGTCCTTTTTTTTTTTTTTTAAACAAAATGAGAGGCTCACAGCTGCTGATCTATAGCTGGTCAGTGACTGACTGAGGCTATAACCTCAGATGGGTCTGCTGTCACTTCTCCCACATCCAGTCCCATACAATTTTAAACTGTCAACTATACATGCTGGAGGTCTTCCTTCGTTTCTCCAGCTCCACCCTCCACCTTTAACAACCTGACTAGACTATGTAGACTTCAAAACTTCTCTGACTTCCGGTTGGATTTGATCAACGGGGAGCAGAGCAGGTGTCTGGAGAGGAGGAAAGTGAGAGTTTAGGAAATGTACTCCAGACCCCATCCCCCGGAACTTGTGAACAGGCCCCTTGACTGTTCCCTCCTCTTGCTCTTTCTTGAAATCTAGGATGCAAGGGAACAGATGGCAACCTGCTGATCCTATCTCGGGGGTGGGGGGTGGGGGTGGGGAACGGCTCCTTCTCTTTATAAATTGACTCCTTCTCTTTGTAAATTACCCTTTCTATTACAAGTCATCTCAAATTATCCCACTTTCACTACGGCATCTGTTTCCTGTTGCACCCCTGACTGATAGAATGTATTACAGAAATGCATTTAAAATCTGAAGTTTCTCTAGCTAGGCTGTCAAAAAAATTAGAAGCATATTCCATTCTTGGGTACTTTTATCTTAGGATTTTAGGGATATGAGGATGAAGTTTTCCTTGTACTAAAAATGAACTGCCTCCTTCCTATGATTTCAGTCTCAGTTCACCCAAAAGGCACTATCTCTCCATGCCAGCCAAAGCAACCCTTCCTCCCCTACCACTTATTACTGTCTCGTTTAATTTTATTTTCTTCATAATACTTATCACAGGACTACCCTGGCAGTCCAGTGGTTAAGACTGGACTTCCAATTGTGCTTCCAATGCAGCGAACTCAGGTTCAATCCCTGGTCAGAGAACTAAGATCCTACTCATTGTGCTGTGCGGCCATTTTCTTTCTTTCTTTCTTTCTTTTTTTTTTTTTTTTAAATAAAATAACACGGAGAAAATACTTTAAAAAGTACTTATTATTACCAGAAATTAGTCTGTGTATGCAATGGCTTATTCATTACTCTCTGTCTCCCTAGTAGACTCAGAGTCTATATTAAGCTGGGTTTTTACAAAGCAGATCCTGAAGGATTGCTCACTAGGGATCACCATCTGTGAAAGCAAGAAGGAGCTGGACAAAGGAAAATGCTGATGCAGGATGCTGGCCCAGAAACATGGACGTTCTGAGTACTGCCATCAGAGTTACTCACGTGAGACTGAAATGACCTTTAAAACACCTCCCTCTTCCACCATCACTACACACACACACACCTTCCTTGAACAGCTGACATCTGATGAGAAAAGATACACTGGATTAGAAGGTCAGTGGGAAACATGTTCCGAGATTGATCCAGCCTCCAACATGCCCTCACACACATTTTCCCTGCAGTACATGGTTGTAACTGTGATCACCTAATCCAGTAAGTAAAAGAGATTTTACTGTTATTGCTGCTGCTGTTATTTTTCGAACACAAAAAATAAATTACTCAAAGCAGCCTCCTGCCACATACTAGCAACTCAGCTTGCATTTATGACTCCAACAAAGCTACCAACAATGCCATCTCAGACTTCTCTGCCACTCATCTCTAGTGACAAAAAATTTTCATCTCAGTAGCATGTTTGCTACTTAAGCCTTTTATATAAAACAGGTACCAAATATGCAGGAGAATGTTTCACACCATTAGAAGCCACACATTTGTGTTAAAAACTTATACAGTGCTTCATGTTAATTATATTTCAATGGAAGTGGAAGAAAAGAATTAAAAGTAAATAAAAAGCATGATATGAAGTATAAAAAAAGATGAGAAAACACAAATTAATCCTGAGGATTATTACCTATCTAATCAGCAAAAAAAATTAAAGAAATGATAATATTCAGTACTACACATTTTGCAGGGAAATGGACCCTTTCACACATGCTCCCAGTAGAATTATAAATCAGAACACTTTCTGGATGACGGACTTTCTGTAACAGAGAAGAGTGGCTCGCATAGTATTCGTTGATCTTCTGTAAGTTTCGAATACACGGGGGCACAGAGGTCAAGAACAGAGGCCTTGGCAGCGAAGAGTGGTGCTGGGCTCATATCTTGGCAATGCCTCTTGCTGTGTGACCTTGAGCCAACATATAAAGAGGAGCTGCTATAACACAAAAGGTCCTTTGGAATGCTGGACAATTATTTCTTCAGCATTCTACGGAGGTATGACCCTCAGCGTCCCACAAAAAAGCAAAAGACTTTCTTCTGACTTGAAAAAATCATCCTGATTCTTCAGAAGCTTTTAGCTACTTAGGATGAAGTTTTGAAGCGGGGGTAAAAGGTACCTGTGGATAAGATCATCTAAAAGGTGAAATCCAGAGAGCCCCTTATAACTGAAGACTGCTGCTGCTGCTGCTGAAGACTAGTTAAAACAAAAAGTTTAGAATTTAAGATGGAAAAAAAAAATGTTTTTAAAAAGTTATCTCCACACATGTCTTGTGATGCAGGGTAAGTTAAAGAAAACAAAAGGAAAAGAAAAAAAAAATTGCCTTGTACCCAAAAGATGATACACTGAACAAGAAGACTGTGTGTTCCTGCTCAGTCATGTCCAACTCTTTGCAACCTGATGGTCTGGAGCCCACCAGGCTCCTCTGTCCATGGAATTCTCCAGGCAAGAATACTGGAGTGGGGTGCCATTCCCTTCTGCAAGGGATCTTCCCAATCCAGGGATCGAACTCAGGTCTCTTGAGTCTCCTACAGTGGCAGGCAGATTCTTTACCACTGTGCAATCTGGGAAGCCCAAATAAGAAGATCAGCTGAATAAATAGAGAACTGAAGTGGAGTGAAGCAAATCATCAAAAAAATAAATAAACCCTGGGGCTCATCTGAAAGAAAACTCTTAGAGAAACAGAAAAGGCTCACACAAAAAAGGGCATAAACACTTATGTTGAAAATGACAGACAATTTATAATACAAGTCACTGAATATTATTATAGCACAATACAGGTCACTAAATGTTACTGTGTGTGTGTGTGTTAGTCACACAGTCATGTCCAACTCTGGGACCCCATGGACTGGAGCCCTGTCAGGCTCCTTTGTACATAGAATTCTCCAGGCAAGAATACTTGAATGGGTAGCCATTCCCTCCTCCAGGCAATCCTCCAACCCAGGGAATCTAACCCAGGTCTCCTGCATTGCAGGCACATTCTTTACCATTTGAGCCACCAGGGAAGCCCAAATTATTATTATAGCACAGTACAAAAGGTAAGAGTGAAGACAAGCACATCCAATTCCTAGATGAACAATGAAAACTGATAACAGACAACATCAGAAAAGGCATCAGAAAAGGAAAAGGTGTGTAACACCGTTTTTATACAGATAATTTCATTTCCTCCAAGCTGGGAAATGGGGACAGGGTTGGAAGGAGGAGAAGATGGACAACCAAGTTAAAGAACGGTTGTGCTGTCAGTATTTCATGCAGCTTGCCTGGTCTGTCTCTCTGTCAGTTTCTTTCTCTAGAAAAAAAAAAATGGCAAACTAGCTTCATAATTCAGTAAAATGGTACTATTAAACCCTGAAAATTAATTGTTTAACAAACAGATGAGTGAGCTCTGCTGTTCCACCTGAAGAAGAAAGCAGACTGATGGATGTAATAAGAGCCTCTATTTTTACAGAGGGCTCAAGGGAGCAATGATGGGCTGTTCACATGGTCCAAATAGGAAGCTATGGTCATAAATTCTAACATGAAGGACATGGAGGATTTAGGTTAAATAGAAAGATGACTTGGCTGATAGTGAAGGCTATAAAATCATGAAACAGCTCCCTGGGTGAATGGTAGATTTCCCTTTCTGGAAATGATGTGCAAAGAAGAGGCTCATCTGTCAGGGTGACGGAGAGGGGCCCAGGCACATTAGGATGGTTTAGGTGACAAGCCTGTACTTTCTGGTTCACCAAAGCAGCCTCTATCTTTAATTTCCAGCAACTAAAGCAAATGCCTAAATCCCTTGCAGCCTAAGCGCACCTCTGATAATTTGGCTTGTAATGGATTTTAGCTTAATAAAACAGACAATAATGTGAAGAGTTGCTAAATGTAATTAAATAACTGAAGAGGTGTAATATAGCCTATAAACATTCAAGTATTGCAACGCATGCTAATGACATCCAGGGCCAGGTAAAGATGTATTTCTGTCAGGTAATTACTAGCAATTATTTAGGACTATTCTCAGAGCACTGGGATACAGCATTAAAGGTTGGTTATCATCTTCATGCTCAGTGTTCACATTAGTTAAGCATTTGTGGTAGTGTAACACCATAATGTCACTAATGAGTAATTATTTCTAGAGCAATTATTTTTTAAGTGATTAAGATGTGTTATATCACTGTGACACAACTGACTTCATATTTGCTTTCTCAATAGCTTCCTTGTCTTCCCTACAAGTTCCTGTCCCCAAAGCATATTAGACTGCCTTTTTCTCACAGGAAAAGAATAGACTAATAATTACCAAATGCATACCATCCGTGAGAGAAACACAATGCAACAAGCTAATGTCTGCTAATTCTTAAGCTACCATCAGGGAGCTGAGGAGAGTATCAGGATATTGAGTTGGATAATATATAGATTCAAAAACCTAAAGTTTGCAAGTTTATCATCACTTTGTCAGTGAGTCTGAACTGTAATGTATCTGAATGTCAATAAAGGTGCTGACCAATATTAGTTTATCCACAGTGAGAGCTTACATTCTGCATGGTGCTTACTAAGCCCTGTAGAAGATATTTAATAAAAATATTAATATATACCCTTTGACCTTAAGAACCTTAAAATCAAAGACAAGACACAAGATAAACTGATATAGAAAGGTATTATTTGGGATCCCTGATAGCTCAGACAGTAAAGAATCTGCCTGCAATACAGGAGACATGGGTTTGATCCCCAGGTTGGAAAGGTAACCTGGAGAAGGGAATGGCTACCCACTCCAGTATTCTCGCCTGGAGAATTTCATGGGCAGAGAGCCTGCGAAGATATTACCTTTGTCAACCTGCAACACAACTCCAGCAAGTACAGGAAAGGCAAAACCTCTTTGAGCCTTAATACTATTAATAGCATAACAACAATATGAGCAACTACCACTTAGAATGGATGTAAGGACTTAATGTATAAAAATTGATTATCATGGACTAAGCATTCTTACAAACTTTACCTCTAAATAAACACATAGTTTTATTTTTTTATATTTACTATTATTAGTCATATGTGTTAAGCATGAATAATTTGTGTTATAAGATCTCTGATAAGGGAGATAACTAGAAGCTGAAGTAGTCATTGTGGAGGAATGAGTTACCAGCTAGGCGATGAAGGATGGGCAAGACTTTGCTAGACTGGATGTAGCGAGGGTTTTCCACTTAGCAGAGAACAACATGAGCACATGCCCAGAGCCAGGACATAAGGGTCAATTGACCAGAGCAACTTGAGTGGTTGGAAAACTTAAGATTTATACAGGGTGAAGGCTGGATAAATGCAAACAGCAGCTGACCTTAAGTTTCAGGCCGACTAATCTATTGAGAACTGCAGAGCACAATATGATGTTATGAAACAAAGTGCCAATATTATAATTTACTTAAATCTGGTTGATAAGCCACAAACTCAGATCCCCAGAGTGTCAGGTTTATGGCATCTGTACTATGAGTAGGCTCTACATAAGACAACAGGAAATGGTGAGAATCAGGGTCAAATATAAAAAGAGAACACCCTGTCCACACAAGGTATCAATGTCTTAAATTAGGCTGATCACTGCCATGTGGGAAATAAGGCTCAGCTCAGGTTTCTGACATTTAGAAATAGAAATACACAGTTTAAAATGAAATGTTCTTAATTTTTAAAAGTACAATGCTAGTCAAATAAAATGCTTGTCTGAATTGGTATGTCCTGAGGGCAGATGGAAGGCAGCCCTTGATGTTATGTGATTTTATAAATGAGGAAAGCAAGTTTCTGAGAAATGCAGTGATTTACTGTAATTGACACAGTGAGCTATAAGTAGTTTTAGGGTCTTAACCAATGGAAACTTTATTCAAGATTAAAGCAGAACTCACTGGAGGTTAAGGCTTCACTCTACTTCGTATGGAACAAGGTGAGCACATGCTTATAGACAGGACAATTGTGAGGTTTCAGTGCAACCTTCATTACACTAATAGATCATTTTTCATTACAACCTCAACTGAAACAAACTAACAGATGAACACGCGGGCTTCCCTGATAGCTCAGTCGGTAAAGAATCCACCTGCAATGCAGGAGACCCTGCTTCGATTCCTGGGATGGGAAGATCCCCTGGAGAAGGGATTGGCTACCCACTTCCTATACCTGGGCTTCCTTTGTGGCTCAGCTGGTAAAGAATCCGCCTGCAATGTGGGAGATCTGGGTTTGATCCCTGAATTGAGAAGATCCCCTGGAGAAGGGTAAGGCTACCCACTCCAGTATTCTGGCCTAGACAATTCCATGGACTGTATAGTCCATGGGGTCACAAAGAGTTGGATACAACTGAGTGATTTTCACTTTCACTTTCAGCAGATGAACACAAGTCAAAATAAAACAAGTATGATGCATTCTCTTTTCTTGATATCCTTGCAGTAGAGAGGAAAGAATATGTTCTGGGGAGTTACTCAGCCATTCAGACCTTGGTGCACTCACCAGTGTTCATCATTTCCTAGTTATGCCACTTGAGGAGGTCAGTTTGCTTACCTTTAAAATGCAAATAATGATGTCTAGGAAACAGTTGCTGGATGATAACACAGAACTGCATAACTTGATGACATGCTATCACACTCAAGCAAGAGGGAAAATGTCTTGAAACTTGATTTTAAACACTATTTAAGAGAGTCAGGCGGAGAAGGCAATGGCACCCCACTCCAGTACTCTTGCCTGGAAAATCCCATGGATGGAGGAGACTGGTGGGCTGCAGTCCATGGGGTCACTAAGAGTCAGAGACAACTGAGCGACTTCACTTTCACTTTTCATTTTCATGCACTAGAGAAGGAAATGGCAACCCATTCCAGTGTTCTTGCCTGGAGAATCCCAGGGATGGGGGAGCCTGGTGAGCTGCCGTCTATGGGGTTGCACAGAGTTGGAAACGACTGAAGCGACTTAGCAGCAGCAGCAAGAGAGTCAGGAAAAATGATTTAATGATTAGAAACAGATGTTCTGATATGAGAATTTATGGTCAACCTCCCTGGGAAGTATAAGTTAAAATTCCAGTAATAGCCAAATAAATTGCTAACAAACTAGCCTACCATTCACATAATATAGGTCAGCAAAAATTTCAGACCGTGGTAAAGAAGAAATAAGAAAGGACAAGTTAGACATGGTATTAAGATTAATTGCATTCATGATGCATTAGAGGATAGAAGAATTGAGAGCTAAAATCAGTTTTCACAGTTTGAGGAAATGAGTTAATGAAAAATATCAAGAAAGTTAATGAGTTGGAGAAATAAGCAAGATTTGTAACAGAACAGAAGAGTTCTCTTGGATTGGTGTCAGTTGGTGTCACAGTTGTGACACCAAAAGACACAAAGTGAACATTCTTGCAAAAGAAGAGGGATAATACATGGACCAGTTTTAGATTCACATATGAACCTGGTATTTCAGCTCTGAGACGCTGTGGATGTTATTAATTGTTTTCTCAGTTTCCTTTTCTATAACATGTGGATAAAAAGGTGTGTTTTATAGCTGTGCTGATGAAAAATAATACAAAATGATGTACTGTCCATGAGGAATTTAGTGCAATCACTTGCAAATCCTGAGTGTTCAGTATATGGTACCTGCTCTTACCATCACTATTACAGTCTATTGTAGTATATGATACTTGCTCTTACCGTCACTATCACAATCTGTTGTAAGACTCTGAATGAGAGCAACAGGAAAATGGTGAAATATTTTTTACTGACATAAAAGGAAAAATTAGAGTGATTAAAAATACTACTGCAAAAATATTGCAATCAGTTTTTTGTACACATGGATGGTATGATGACTTTTTATATCAAAAGTAATGCAATTTTTGCCATCTAAAAGAGCAAAACAGTATTCATAGTTATACTTTCCTTTTGTATAAGAATTTTGAGAGTCTGTGGGATTGCAAGGAAGCAAAACAGTTGATTTTAGAAAATCAACCATGAATCTTCATTGGAAGAACTGATGCTGCAGCTGAAGTTCCAATACTCTGGCTACCTGATAGGAAGAGCCAACTCACTGGCAAAGACCCTGATGTTGGGAAAACATTGAAAGCAAAAGGAGAAGGGGGTGGCAGAGAATGAGAGATGGTTAGGTAGCATTACCGACTCAATGAACATGATTTGAGCAAATTCTGGGAGAAAGCAGATGACAAAGGAGCTTGCTGCTGCTGCTGCTGCTGCTGCTGCTAAGTCACTTCAGTCGTGTCCGACTCTGTGTGACCCCATAGATGGCAGCCCACCAGGCTCCCCCGTCTCTGGAATTCTCCAGGCAAGAACACTGGAGTGGGTTGCCATTGCCTTCTCCGGACAAAGGAGCTTGGTGGGCTGCAATTCACAACAAAAACTACTATGTATAACACAGATTACTAACGAGAACCTACTGTACACCACAGGGAACTCTACTCAATGCCCTGTGGTGACCTAAATGGGAAGGAAATCTAAAAAAGAGGGGATATAGGTATACTTATAACTAATTCAATTTGCTGTGCATTAGGAACTACACAACAGTGTAAAGAAACTATACCTCAATAAAAATTTTAAAAAATTAAAAAGGAATATTACAGTGTACTCTGTTTTGCATCTGGCTTTTTGAGTTCAATATTAGTCTGAGATTTACATTTACACTTTAGGGGGATGAAAGAAGCAAAATCATCTGACATAATGTGCCAAGGGCTCTACCATGATGCACTTACACGGTCTCAGGGTACACTTCTCTATAAATGTGGGGTAATTAGAAAGCAAAATGCACACAAGAAGCTGGAAAATAAGAAACATATATATTCAGTAGGTATTATGTGTTAAGTTCTTTAGGGAAAAAATATCAAGTGTTTCTTCATCCTATATATTAAGAAAAGAGTGATATATAACACCCAAGGAGTTGAAGGAAAAATTAATTTTACTAACTTGCATGGAATTTCCAGTAATTCATTGACAAATATCACCTTTGGTCACAAAGAAACAGCAAGAATTAGGCTCACTATTATTTTTCCTAATTGTCCTCATCAAACCAATTTCTGATTATTTACCAACTAAATATTTTTTGATTGGATTGAAATTGATCATATAAATATCCATTGGTATATTTATAGATTATGTCCTATCAGAAGAACCATGTAATGTTTCTCTGCCAATATTCAAATACTGAAAAAGTATAAAGTAATAATTTATCTTCCTATATGCTTAAATAAAAGTATCAGCATTATGTCAGTCCATTATGAAAAAGGTTATATTTCTTAGAAAAAGTTATGGATTTCTTTATAACATATGTCAAATCTCTCTTCAAATACTTGACATTTATTTATCTTGATGAAAATATTATTGAACTGTCTCAACCATCTTGTCCTGTATATTTAAGTAGGCATGTGATATTTCATAAGAAAGAGACCCAATGCAATAATTTACTAAATATTAGGGAAAGCACTGTAAATCTAGGCAGGAAGTATACCCAGATTTCCTTTGGAACTGAGAAAAACTTAGTATTATACTGTAAGAATGATATATATTGATATATTATTTTATCAACTGATACTCTATAACAAATATTTCAGAAGATTTTTCAGTGCAATGATAAATACTCTTTGTAGTCAAGTCCTAAAAATTCAAATATTTTAAATTATTTTCTAAGTCGTAAAATGGAGTAAATGCACATTTGATATTGCACTCCCCTGATTAAAATTCTTAATGGCATCCTTTCTATATAGATAAAATGCAAACTCCTGAATATTACCAACAAGGACCCTTCCTTCCTCTCCAACTCACATCTCACCTGTCATAGCTTACTTTCTCACAATTCATGCTCCAGCCATTCTGAAATTATTTAATTGACATTTCTTCCTTTACTTTTTCCTCTACTTGTTGTTCCCTCTACCTGTCATCCCTACCCCTCTGTTCTCCATAATCATCAGCTAATTAACTGTGAGTGTTCCTTCAGATCTCATTTTACCTATTACTGCCCCCATCTACTTCACTCCCAACACACACGCACACAGACACACCAATTACTCAAATAACATTTTTGTTTTTACACTTCATCATCTGATAGAAACTAAGTGCCTCAGGCAGCTGTGTATGTAGGTAGATGAGATATCGTAACCACTTTACCACTGAACCTGGAAGGCAATGGTGGCCCAGTGAAACCAGATGACTTTGAAGGAAGGAATCAGAAGTCAGGTTATTAGCTCTTCAAGTTCAAAGCCATGCAGCATCATCTCCATACTGCCTCTCTGGTCTGATCAACAAAAATGTCCCATTCCCTAACTAGATCACAGAACAGTTTACTATTATTATTACAGTGCATAGTTACAGAGATGCTGTGCATTAAGAGCCTCAAAATGTTCATACACTTGATAGCAAGCCCAGTTAGTGGTTCAGTGGTAAAGAATCCGCCTGCCAACATAGGAGACACAAGAGACAAGGGTCCGATGCCTGGATCTGAAAGATCCCCTGTAGGAGGAAATGGCAACCCACTCCAGTACTCTTGCCTGGAGAATCCCATCTGCAGGAAAGCCTGGAGCGCTAGATTGTATGAAGTCACAAAGAGCTGGACATAGCACAGCATAGCAGCAGTTACTCTTAAAGAATGTTTCTCTCTTCTTAAAAATAGTACTTCACTTTCCTTATGAAAAGGACACACAGTTATTTTGGAAAATCTACAAATCAGGAGAGGTATTTTTTCTTCTTTTGTTAAAATGTTTAATTAGGGGATAATTACTTTACAATATTGTGATGGTTGCTGGCATATCTAAACAGGAGTCATCCATAGGTATATACGTGGCCCCTGCCTCTTATANAATAGTACTTCACTTTCCTTATGAAAAGGACACACAGTTATTTTGGAAAATCTACAAATCAGGAGAGGTATTTTTTCTTCTTTTGTTAAAATGTTTAATTAGGGGATAATTACTTTACAATATTGTGATGGTTTCTGGCATACCTAAACAGGAGTCATCCATAGGTATATACGTGGCCCCTGCCTCTTATACCTCCCTTCCACCTCCCTCTGCATGCCACCCCACTAGGTTGTCACAGAGCACCAGCTTTGAGTTCCCAGAGTCATACAGCAATTTCCCATTGGCTANACTAATTAATTAAAAAAGAAAACAAACCATGTAAAATATTTAGTATAGTATACCTCGCACAAAATAATAACAACTTGGTGCTGATACTGCTAAGTCACTTCAGTTGTGTCCGACTCTGTGCGACCCCATAGATGGCAGCCTACCAGGCTCCGCCATCCCTGGGATTCTCTGGGCAAGAACACTGGAGTGGGGTGCCATTGCCTTCTCTGAATAACAACTTAATAAATGTAAATTAAAATAAATTAAGTAAGCAAATGAGTGAATAGAAAAACTAAACATAAAAATAAATAAAATACCATGAGCAAAACTAGATGATTTGTATTTACAATGTTTCATCCAATCTTGTGCAGAATTTTCTACCACAAAAATGCTGAGACAGCCCTTTTGGTGGCTTGTGGCCAAAGGGAAAGCTTAATGGAAACTAAATGTTGCTATTTGGCATGCAGAAGTTTAACCAACAATATCAGAGATCTCCTCCCATCAGAACAGGCAGAGAGAAGGTGTATGCCTATTTGCAATGCTGAGCACGCTGCCTACAAAACACACAGTGTACCACTGTTGTGAGCAGTTTTGGATTCCAAGGGTGGCTCTCATTCAGAGACACCATCAGAGTCTTATCANCAGAAGTTTAACCAACAATATCAGAGATCTCCTCCCATCAGAACAGGCAGAGAGAAGGTGTATGCCTATTTGCAATGCTGAGCACGCTGCCTACAAAACACACAGTGTACCACTGTTGTGAGCAGTTTTGGATTCCAAGGGTGGCTCTCATTCAGAGACACCATCAGAGTCTTATCACAAAGAATTCCCAGTCACTGACACTTACCTTTTACCTTGCCATTGCATTCCCTGTCTGTCTGTCTGTCTCTCTCTCTCTCTCTTTTTATTTTTTTTGATCTTGGAGTCCCCCTCTAGCCCTGTGACATGTTTTGCCATCTGTTCACGCAGATGGTGCCATCCAGAAAAGTCAAAAAGTTTGGCGTCCCCAAATCCCTCTTGATTCACTTGGTTTTCTTTATCACAGAGCAGTAAGGAAAACAAATGAGAAACTGGAAAACACATTTCAAAGCACTAAACAGTCATGGCTCATATAAGGAACATACTGATGCTCCGTACCTGTTTGAAGTGAATGCTGTCTACATAGGTGAGCCCTTACCCTCACATTTTCCAGAGCAAAATTATGTCTACCACAGCTGATCACACCTAGAATACAGAGTCAAACATTCCTGACCTTCTCCCCACTATCCATCAGGTCAGCAACTACAGTAAACAATCTATTTTAAATGTGGCTCTGAGTATAACTTACACTCTTTTTTATCCATGCTTACAGAAACTGAAAACTGTTTACAAGAACAAAATAGCTTTTTTGACATTAAGGAAGGTGGTCACTGAACAACCATAGACTGGCTTTATTGTTTAGTTGCTCAGTCATGTCTGACTCCTTCTGACCCTATGGACTGTAGCCCACCAGGCTCCTCTCTCCATGAAATGTCCTCAGCAAGAGTACTAGAGTGTGTTGCCATTTCCTTCTCCAAGGGATCTTCCTGATCCAGGGATTGAACCCACATCTTCTGCATTGGCAGGCAAATTCTTTACCACAGAGCCACCAGGGAAGCCAATTTGGTTTCATATAATTTAAAAATACTACACAAGATGAAACTGAGCTAAACATTCCACTTATGATGGGGGAGAAACAAACCCAGAAGCCTGAAGGTCAACAGAAAAAGGCAAAATCACAAAGAAAAGTAACAGATGTCTTAAGATGTCTATGACTTTTGCAATAAAATAAACTAAAACTAAAACCTATCTACTGACACAAATTTAGTCTCCTAAGTGATTTCAGAATCGAGTTTCCCTAAATTGGAATGTTTGATAATCCATATTATTTGAAACTTTATCTCTCAGTAGGAAACTGTGTATATTATATCGAGGATTTGGAAGTTCATTTTTGCTCTGTGTGGATTTCTCCCTCTATTCTTTCAATGTATAACCCTGCCCAGACCCAGTCACCCATGCAGTGAATACATATTTTTTCCTCCTTGAGAGTAACTCCATGTACAATCAAACAAAGACTAGATCCATGGTTTGTCTTATTCCTTTATCAGGAGCTGATGATGAACTGTGTGGAGATGGAGTAACTTAACAAGGCTCCACGAATTAACCCCTACTGAATAACATTAGTATAGCAATGAAATGGGCTTCCCAGGTGGTGCTAGGGGTAAGGAATCTGCCTGCTAAGGAGGAGATATAAGAGACGTGGTTCGATCCCTGGGTTGGGAAGATCCCCTGGAGGAGAGCATGGCAATCCACTCCAATATTCTTGCCTGGAGAATCCCATGGACAGAGGAGTCTGCCAGGTTAGAGTCCAAAGGGTTGCACAGAGTCAGACATGACTAAAGCAACTTGGTACAGGAATGAAATACACAATGCATTCAAAACTAAAAAAGCTAAGAAGAAAGAATCATTTGGAGTGAGGATAGTGTTTCTCATCATCAAAGCTTTTACATGGGCATAAGGGTGATGGTTTCATCTCTTGTATCTTACTTCCCAAAAGGAAAATCAACCCATGACTCCAGAAAAATAGGCTAAAATATTTAGAGTTTGGGGAAATATTGTTTTGAACAAACCTAAGCGCTTTGATTCCCTACTGAGTAAACAACCTTCATTCCCCCTACTGCCTGCCTGCCTCCTATCATACAAACACAGAAAATACATGTGTGTGCCTGTGTGCATGCACACAGGCATAAGTGTGCACAGACTCACACACAAATATACATATTCTGAAGTTCAGACAAGATAGTACAAGTAACATAGATATGGTCTACATCAAGCAAAGAATCTTATATCTCTGGTTTACAATCTGAGAATCCATACACATTTTTATTCATACAATATTGGATTACCATGAATAGACTTTCCCCCTTGAACTCAGTGGTAATGAATTTTCTGAGATGTGTGCCTAAAAGGAGCTCTCTCTCATTAGAAGTGCTTTCTCATTGATCCATTCTGTGGTAGAAGGTTAATGTGGGTCACCTAAATTCCACTTTGATACAATTCTCTCCACCTTCACCTCTCTGTATTCCTTCCAAAATATCACACTGATTGCAAACGACAAGGTAATTTAATGAAACACCAGGTGCCAATGGAAATTTCTACACGGTCAACTCATAGTTGTATTTAAGTCATGATTTGGGAAGCTGAATTCATGATAATTGCCGATTCTGTTTTGTTTTCAAAATGCCTTCGTATCAGCTGTCGAACTGGCATCACCTCAAGCTCCATCTTACTGCTAACACAATTCTTTTTACTAAGAAAAAAGAACATGGTATCTACTAGGTAGGGCAGCCAGATTTTTTTCACCTTATCAAAACATAATGATCTTTGATAATTAGGTATCAAATGCTATCGGCTTCATTTTATGCTTCTCCTTCTACACCTAACTTAACTCAGTATGCAAATCCATTGTTTAATTACATCAGACATGATTTTGCATGAAGGCCTGTATAGAGACAGAATAAAAAATCAATTTGAGATAAACACTGAAGACACCACAGATCTCATTCAACTGATAAACTGAGTCAGGTAGTTGGACTGATAACACAGGAAATACTGTGAAGAAACTGCAATAACTAATTCATTTACATACACAAATATATATATATATATATATATATATATATTCCACAAATTTTTTTCAGTGACTTCTGAAGACAGGCACTGATCAAGATGCTGGGATAGAGTCAGGAATAAAACAGAGATCCCTGTTCTCATGGAGTTTATATATTCATGGAGTGAGGCCAACAAAAATAGTAAATAAATAAATAATGCATTTAGTTATAAAGAATGTAAAATGCAGTAATGTAAGAGAGGAAACAAAGTTCAAAGTACTGAGTTCTTTAGTAGTGTTACTAAAACTTTCTTCCTGGGAGCACAAGAATTTGTTCAGCACCTTAAGACCAATTTGCTCCATCCTTTGCAAAAGCAACTTGAATTCCTCAGATCACTAATGTCAGTCTTCATAAATAACATCTCAGCTGAGGTGTCACCTTCTAAAGCAGCACTCCCTCTCTCTTTTCTACTTTTTATCAGATCGTTCATTCTGTTTAGTTTTCTTCTTAACATCTTGCTATCATAACAACTTCCTTATCACAACTTGCTATCTTCATATTTATCACTAAATATATTTTTTTAATGGTGGCTTATGTCTTCTTCCCTAAGTACAAGCTTCTAGAGGTAGACTCCATGTTTGGCTTATTCACTCCTGCACCTCCAACCCCCACCTAGTACAACAAGGGATGTTCATTCAGTAGTTGACTGGATAGATAGATGGGTAAATGAATTAATTTCAGCAATTCACTTCACTACAATGGCTTTGTTTCATTAAATATAAATTAGAACTGCTAGTATTTTCTCAAGCTTCCCTTTGGAACACTACACATTCTAATAGTAGGTAGTCAAAATGAATAACTGCATTCATTTATTAGCCTTATGAAAATTCTGAATACGTTATGTCTTCTTCACTACCTCCCAGCCATGCACTGGGTCATTTTTCTGCATTAAACCTGTTAAAGCACTAAAGGCATGGGCTTTGAAGTCAAATATGCTTGAATTCTACTCCTAGCTTTTATGCTTATATAGTTGTCCTACTTTGAACAAGTTACTAAATTTGTCTAAGGCTCAGTTTCCTCTTCTTAAAAATGGTAAAATATCAGTATCTACCTTTTGATGAAGGTAAAAGAGGAAAACAAAAAAACTGGATGAAAACTCAACATTCAGAAAACTAAGATTATGGCATCTGGTCCCATCACTTCAAGGCAAATAGATAGTGAAACAGTGACAGTTTTTATTTTCTTGGGCTCCAAAATCACTGCAGATGTTGACTGCAGCCATGAAATTAAAAGATGCTTGCTCCTTGGAAGAAAAGCTATGACAAACCTAGATAGTATATTAAAACGCAGAGACATCAGTTTGCCGACAAAGGTCTGTCTAGTCAAAGCTATGGTTTTTCCAAGAGTCGTGTATAGATGTGAGAAAAGTCAGTGAAAGTCGCTCAGTTGTATCCAATTCTTTGCAAACCCCACAGACTATACAGTCCATGGAATTCTCCAGGCCAGAATACTGGAGTGGGTAGCCTTTCCCTTCTCCAGGGGATCTTCCCAACCCAGAGATCAAACCCAAGCCTCTCATGACAGCTGGACCATAACAAGGCTGAATGCCGAAGAATGGATACTTCTGTGGTATTGGAGAAGACTCTTGAGAGTCCCATGGACTGCAAGGAGATCAAACCAGTCAATCCCAAAGGAAATCAGTCCTGAATATTCAAGGGAAAGATTGATGCTGAAGCTCTAATACTTTGGCCACCTGATGTGAAGAGCTGACTCATTAGAAAAAAGCCCTGATGCTGGGAAAGATTGAAGGCAGGAGGAGAAGGAGATGTCAGAGGATGAGATGGTTGGATGGCATCATCGACTTGATGGACATGAGTTTGGGTAAGCTCTGGGAGTTGGTGATGGACAGGGAGGCCTGGCGTGCTGTGGTTCGTGGGTTGCAAGGAGCCACAAGGGTCAGACATGACTGAGGGACTGAACAACAGCAACCAGATTGAATTATTTGAGGATTCGAAGATACAATGTATGCACAGTACATGATACACAGGATGTACCCAATTAATTTTGACTACTATGATTATCTTGATAACTCTAATAAAGTGCAACAAATATTGGATATCTACTATGTGCCAGCTACTTTATATAAGTAATATTATTTAATTTTGCCCATATTTCTATAAGTTAAATGATATTATAGTTTTCAGTTTAAAGTTGTTACATAACTTTTTAAAAAGCCACAAAACCTGTAAAAACAAACTCCAGGACTTGGCTCCGACCTACCATTCTATTCTACCTCTTCCATCTCTCAATTATATTTTTCTAAGAAGATTCACATTTTGAGTTTCAATTTGTGAATGTCTCATTTGTTTCTATGTATCCCCAGCACCTAGTACATTATTGTTATATAATAAGGATTTACCACCACCATTGCCTCTTGCCAAATATCATCCTACACAAATCAGGATAGTAAACAGCAGAAGAAGTGAAATTTAGATACACATAGCAAATTTAATAAAAGCAACTGATCTTTACAATTTAATATATGCCAAGCACTTGACGAAATTCTTTACAAGTATTTGTCCAGATAATCCTGTCAGTAATTCTACAAGGTAGTTACTATAAATGTGCCTCAGCAGTAAAGAATCTGCCTGCCCAGGAGACCTGGGTTCAATTCCTGGGTCGGGAAGATCCCAACAAATGAAATGGCAATCCACTCCGGTATTCTTCCTGGGAAATCCCATGGACAGAGGAGCCTGGCCGGCTATAGTCCACGGGGTTGCCAAGAGTCGGACACGATTTCGCAACTAAACAGCAGCAGCAGCAGGGACTTATAAAGCCCTGTATTCCTCATGAGGGAGCTGAAGCTCAGAAAGATGGAGCACAGTTCATTAGTGATAGAAGAAGGCCTTGTAACAAGGCTGTCAGATTCCAAACCCATGCTCCAAACATGCCAGATGAAGCTAGATATAGTCTTTTGTTTGTTTGTTTAGATATGGTCTTTATCATGGTCTTTTCACTAACCTCCCTTCGTTGTCAGTGGGCTATAGTCGCTAAAATGTAAAGCCCTAATTATTTTCTCTATTATTTCTACTGGGAGCAACACAACCTGGAATTCGAATTTTCCTCCAAGGATTTATGATCATTTAGCATTTTCTTACTTTTTATTCTGTCCATAAGAATGCAGATAATGAGCTCCTTCTCAGAAGTAAAATAGCTTGAGCATTTCATAATATGGTGACTGTGATTTGAGTCATTAACCTATTACAGTGATTTGCCTTGCTTTATTTGTGACCTCAAGAATAAAGAGAGAAAAATGTGGTAGAAATCTTCCCTTACAACCCATTTAGCAAATCAAGTAAACTTTTGTCAAAAGTCCTTTAACCTAAGAAATTTGCCAAAAGTCCTTTAACCTAAGAGGTGATTTCTGAGAGGCTAGATAATGTTTTATCCCCTTCATTTTTTTTCTACCTGTGGAGAATAAGGCTGACATAAATCTCTGTGGAATAAATCATTTTACTTGTTCCAGAAAATAAATATAGATTTTCTTCCATGTACTCTGGGGTCTTTTGTGATAGTTTGGTAGACAATACTTGTCCAGTTGTTGGAAATTTAGTGATGTGGTTAATGGCTCAGTGCTCTTTCTGCTTTTCCTTCCAGGGTGACAGTATTGATGCTGGAGTGAAGAATCTCAGCAAGAGAGTATTTTAAATAATGGACATGAAAGTGTGCATGTTACTTGGGTAATTCCTTCCTGGATTATCAAGTAAGAATGACCTTCTTCAGTCCAGCCAAAAAGCATGTGAATTCACAGGCAGTCTTCAGGGTTTCTGGGAACCACAGCAGTGATGTGGCCTCGGTCTCCTCACTTCTCTAAGGTTTTACATCTCTCGTTAACTAAATGGAGATTTAATCAAGTTTTATAGTGGTTGCTTTTCCCTGGTCTATAACTCTCTTGATACTTCACAATATGGATATGCAATTCTAAAATAGAAGAAAATTTCAAAATCCCTCTACACCAACTCACAGACTGAAATGCATTACTATTTATCCTTGACCCATTGGGGTGTTCAGAAAAGCAAAACAAAAATAACTTCTGCACTTAAAAGTTGCAAAGTAGAAATCCATTTAAGAATAAAGGATGAAAGGAAAGAGTGATATGAAATTATACTTGAGGAACATACTCTATGTCAAGTTGTAGGGGGACAGCTATACCAAAAACAATGCATAGGTCCTTACTGTGGAGTCCTACTAGAGACAGAGAGAGTCATACTCCTCTATTTGGAATGATGCCAATGAAATTCTCTCTAGAGGGGAGACAGATGACTCTGAGAAGTTCCTTTCAGGAGCTCTGGAAAGTTAGGCTCTCCATTCTTCTTCAATGTTTTCAGTACTGGCTGCTCCCAGAGTCTTTTGCATCCATCTTCTTGGAACAGAGTCTGTGGGAAGACTCTCTGGGAAGGTGCATGAGATCATGGGCTTTGAGCTCAGCACGGAGACTGGAAATTCATTAGAAAGTTACCTCCTTTCCCAAAGCCCGAGTGTCCTTCAACTATAAAACAGCAATGATGGGAGCATGCTTCACAGGATTAATACAAAAAAAATTCAGGGCTTGACATACAGAAAGTATTCAACAGAAAAGGGAACCCTCCAACATGGTTGATAGGAATGTAAATTGGTGCAGCCACTATGGAAAACACTATAGACAGACATTTCTCAAAAAGGTAAAAATAGGGTTGTTTTATGATCCTGTAACCCAACTCCTGGGCATATATCCAAACAAAACTATAATTCAAAAAGATACATGCACCCCTATGTTCACAGCAGCACTGTATATAATAACCAAGACAAGGAAACAACCTAAATGTCCATCAACAGATGAATGGATACAGAAGATCTGAAACACACGCAAACACACACACACACACACACAATAATGGAATACTACTCAACCATAAAAGAGAATGAAATAATGCCATTTGAAGCAGCAGCAAAGATGGACCCAGACTTTATCATAATAAGGGAAGTAAAAAGAGAAACATAAATATTATATATCACTTATATATGTAAAATACGACACAAATGAACTTACTTATGAAACAGAAACAGACTCACAAAGAACAAACCTGTGGTTGACATGGGGGGAGGAAAGGACTGGGAGTCTGGGATTAGCAGATGCAAACTATTATATATAGAATGGGTAAAGGACAAGTCCTACTGTATAGTACAAAGAACTATATTCAATATCGAGTAATAAACCACCATGGAAAGGAAAGAATGTATATATAGACATGCATAAATAACTGAATAATTTTGCTGTACAGCAGAAAATAAGACAAAATTGTAAAGCAATTGTACTTCAATAAAATAAAATTTGAAAAATGAATAAATGTGTATGATGAAGAATAAAAGAAAGTTTGCACTAAACTTTTCTACTGCTCTCACCACTACCACTACTTCTAGAGGGGCTCTTCCCAACTCGAGATCAAACCCAGGTCTCCCACAGTGCAGGCAGATTCTTTACCAGCTGAGCCACTAGTGAAGCCCAAGAATACTGGAGTGGGTAGGCTATCCCTTCTCCAGCATTTCTATTTGCTTTATATGAAAAATGAAGAAAGCAGAAATGACTCCATTAAATCAAACTTGAACCAATGCTGACTGTTCTCACAACTAAAGATAAAGTTTTCTTTAATCACATTTGTTGTATCTTTTACATTACCCTAATTTCATAAAAAAAAATATATTCACACACACATATATCTGTGTGTGTGTATATAAACATTGTTACTCCATCATAGTGTAAGTAAGTAAGTGTTAGTTGCTCAGTCATACCTGACTCTTTGTGACTCCATGGACTGCCGCCCACCAGGCTCCTGTGTCCATGAGATTTTTCAAGCAAGAATACTGGAGTGAGTTGCCATTTTTTCCTCCAGGGGATCTTCTCAGACCCAGGGATGGGACCCAGGAATCGAACCCTGCACTACAGGCAGATTCTTAACAAACTGAGCTACAAAGGAAGCCCCCATCATAGTGTGGCCCCAGGTAAATAGCAGGAAGGGAACACAGCTCCACCCATCAACAGAAAATTGGATTAAAGATTTAGTGAGCATGGCCCCGCCCATCAGAACAAGACTCAGTTTCCCCCTCAGTCTCTCACATCAGGAGGCCTCTTATCCTTCTCCATCAGAGGGCAGACAGACTGAAATCACAGTCACAGAAAACTAACAAATCTGATCACATGGACCACAGCCTTGTCTAACTCAATGAAATTATCAGCCATGCTGTGCAAGGCCACCCAAGACAGATGGATCATGGTGGAGAGTTCTGACAAAATGTTGTCCACTGGAGAAGGAAGGGAATGGCAAACCACTTCAATGGTTTGAGAATCCCATGAACAGTATGAAAAGGCAAAAAGACAGAACTCTGAAAGATGAATTCCCCAGGTCAGTAGGTGACCAATATGCTACTTGAGATCAGTGGAGAAATAACTCCAGAAAGAATGAAGAAACGGAGCCAGAGCAAAAGCAACATCCAATTGTGGACGAAACTGGTGATGGAAGCAAGATCTGATGCTGTAAAGAGAAATACTGCATAGGAACCTGGAATGTCAGGTCCATGAATCAAGGCAAATTGGAAGTGGTCAAATAGGAGATGGGACGAGTGAACAATGATATTTTAGGAATCAGCGAGCTAAAATGGACTGGAATGGGTGAATTTAACTCAGATGACCATTATATCTACTACTGTGGGCAAGAATCCCTTAGAAGAAATGGACTAGCCATCATAGTCAAGAAAAGAGTCCAAAATGCAGTACTTGGATGCAATCTCAAAAATCACAGGATGATCTCTGTTCATTTCCAAGGCAAACCATTCAATATCACAGCAACCCAAATCTATGCCCCAACCAGTAACATTGAAGAAGCTGAAGTTGAATAGTTCTATGAAGACCTACAAGATCTTCTAGAACTAACACCCAGAAAAAGATGTCATTTTCATTATAGGGGATGCAAAAGTAGGAAGTCAAGAAACATCTGGAGTAACAGGCAAAATTGGCCTTAGAGTACAGAATGAAACGGGGCATGGCTAATAGAGTTTTTCCAAGAGAACGCACTGGTCATAGCAAACACCCT
>SJYA01001215.1:776307-821570 GCA_006410615.1 Neotragus moschatus | reverse complement strand
AAAAAAAAAAAAATCCTGGATGATTTCCCAGGACTGCTAAATACACACTGCCTCAAGTATGTATTTCTAAGGTCTAAAGAATGGTGTAATTCTGATTCTGTTATTTTTGGTTTGGATTTTACTTATTAATATTTGCTGACATCAGTCAGACTAAGATGACTGCAAATCACCATATGACTCCAGCAACAGCAGGAATAATAACAAGTGCTGGATTAGGAGTCAGGGAATTGAGATCAGCTTTGTGCTTTGCCATCAATTGTCTATGTGACATTTGGCCCCATCACCTCCCTCTCTGAGCCTCTCTCTTCTTAGAAGGTGAACTTGAAGATGAGAGAAATTACTTCTTAAAAAATCACTTTTAATACAAATAATTTTATTTATATGGAAAATGATGGTCAAGAAATTTCTTTTAAAAATTAATTACAGGGACCTCCCTAGTGGTGCAGTGGTTAAGACTGTGTGCATCCAATGCAAGGACCACAAGTTCATTTGATCAGGAAAACTAAGTTCCCACATCCCACATGCTCCAAAATCACTGTGGATGGTGACTGCAACCATGGAATTAAGACACTTGCTCCTTGGAAGAAAAGCTATGACAAAACTAGACAGTATATTAAAAAGATGAGGCATCACAAAGATCCATCTAGTCAAAACTGGTTTTTCCAGTAGTCATGTACAGATGTGAGAGCTGGACAATAAAGAAGGTAAAGCACCAAATAATTGATATTTTTGAACTATGGTGCTGGAAAAGACCCTTGAGAGTATCACGGACAGCAAGGAGACCATACCTGTCAATACTAAAGGAAACCAACCATGAATAATCACTGGAAAAACATGTTGAAGCTGAAGCTCTACAGTACTTTGGCCACCTGATGCAAAGAGCTGACTTACTGGAAAAGACCCTATCGATGGGAAAGACTGAGGATAAGAAGAATGAGGCAACAGAGGATAAGATGGTTGGATGGCATCACTGACTCCACGGACATGAGTTTGAGCAAGCTCCAGTAGTTGGTGATGGACAGGGAAGCCTGGTGTGCTACAGTTCATGGGTTCTCAAAGAGTCAGATACAACTTAGCACATTAAAAACAACAACAAGCCATTGACATGAGATGGCATGCTCAGTCATCTCCAGCTCCCCACACCCCCATGAACTGCAGCCCACCAGGCTCCTCTGTGGAATTTTCCAGGCAAGAATATTGGAGTGGGTTGCCATTCCTAGGTTGGGTTGCTTAGTGGGTTGCATCTTCTTGACCAAAGGACCAAATCTGCATCTCTTGTGTTTCCTGCACTGGCAGGCAGATTCTTTACCACTGAGCCAACTGGGAAGCCCAACATGCCATATGCATGGCCAAAAAAAAAAGGTTTTAATTTTTTAAAATTAAATTCAGCTCTGAGCAGGGATGTATGCTTTTCTTCCCATAGAGGAAGAGGAAGATTAAGGCGATTTTTTTCTTACTTAGAAGACTGATAAATCTAGAGTACAGGGTCTCACACCTTGGCCAAAAGAGCCAATAACCTTACTAAAAATCTCTGTTATTCTTCTTGACAAAATGCATTCACTCAGTATATCTGTGAAAGTGAATTAAACCAATTAGGAAATCAAGTAAAAATTTGATATATTAATGTTTAATATACTACATTTCAGTATGAGATGGCTATTCAGTTACTCACTTGCCTAATATCTTGTGGTAAAGCTTTAGGGGTAGAGGGAGAAGATAAAATTAATAAACCTTGCCTGCCTAAATCCATTACAGGCTAACATTATCCTTTGCCATTTTCCCAATGACAGAACATACATAGCAGGAGGTGGTTGAATTACCTTCTGCTTCCTGCTGAATCTTTCTTTAAGAATGTGAACCTTTAATCAGAAGTGACATGCTTCTGACCTAATGTTACATATGGGAGGTATATAGACATATGAAGTCAAGGGCTCCTCCCTCATTCCAAAAGACAAACAGCTATTTTTAGATGGGTCAGAAGAGTAAGAAAGTCAGTCCTTCCATAAGAACTGTCCTAATCTGTATCAGTACATCTCCTGAGCCATTTATTTAAACAATGACATCACAAGATACAACAGCACACGTTTGAGATTATAAATTGTGTTGGAAAAAGCTTTGCTTGTCATTAAAATAGTGAGTAAATTTGAAATAGTAGTCCTTCATTTTATAGCAATAACCACATATGTCACCTTATATCAAAACCACAAACCATATCCTATATTGGATAAAGAAATATATCCCAAATGTGTCTTATAATGGTTAAACAATGATAGTCAGCAGAGCTTTATTGACATGATAATCATTGCTATAGAAAAATTATTCATCATTAAAGAAAAAAATAAGATCACAAAATAGTATGTATGATATAAATCTGTTTTATGATAAACTACCTATATGCTTTTTATGAGAAAAATATCTGGAAGAGTATGAAGCAAGGTACAGGTATGGTTAACTCTGGGTGGTAGAATTAAGGGTTTGAAATTTGTTTAACAACAATTATGTAACATCGTATAACAGGAAATGGGTTTTGTTTTGTTTTTGTTGAACAGTTTTAACAAAGTGCTAAAATGCTTAAGATATAATGTTAATGACTTAGCATAAATAATATGCAGTCCAACTGGGATTCAGATTTCAAATTTTAATAAATATATACATTTTTACATTCACAAAAATGCCACTAAATTAGTGGATAATTCAGATTTTCTTGTATACCTGAATGCAATGATTTTGTTTTTGCTTTCTTAATGAATCAGGAGTTTTTTTTCAAGATGGTAACTATGATTGCTAAAGCACATCAGTATCTCTTTAAATACTGCTTTATATAAAATAACATGGGATTCTTAAAGTATATATGTTACAGATTACAAGATCACACGTATTAAGACTTGAGCTAAAATAAAATTTAGAAATAATTTAAAGGAATAATTATAAGAACTACTTAATAAGCCTGGCATGCTGCAGTCTAGAGTTGGACACGACTGAGCAACTGAACTAAAACGTAAGATTAGAATGCAGATCTCCTGATTCTCTGATCAGAGTAATTATTCATTAGATTTCTGAAATCTAGTAAATGATTTCTATTTTAAATAAATATTAAGTTGGTACAAGAGTAGTTTCAATTTTGCACTGTTGAACTTTGCCATCTCCTACTAGAATACATTATTAAATAAATGTGGTTATGTTATACATCATTTTAATCTGAATTTCATCCTTTATGTTTTTTGGTAGTAAATTATTATTTGCATTATTATTTGCTGTTTACAAGTATTTTAGACTATGGAAATGATGCTAGATGAAAAGCAAATTTGAGCTATTTTCTCACCCAGGTTCATAATGGGTCAAAAGGCAATGGAGACAACTCTCAGTATCAACCAGCATTTGGCCCAGGAACTGCTAATGAACACACAGTGCAGTCAAGAACTTTGCAAAGGAGACTAGAATGTTGAAGATGAGGAGCACAGTGACTGGCCTTCGGAAGCTGACAATGACCAACTGAGAGTATCTTCGATGCTGATTCTTTTACAGCTACACAAGAAGTTGCCCAAGAACTCAACATTAACCATTCTAGAGTTGTTAGACATTTGAAGCAAACTGGAAAGGTAAAAATGCTTGATAAGAGGGTACCTCATGAGCTGATCTCAAGTCAAAAAACTGTTGTTCTGAAGTGTCATCTTCTCTTATTTTCTGCAACAACAGTGAGCCACTTCTCGATCTGATTGTGATGTGCAATGAAAAGTAGATTTTATATGACAACCAGCAATGACCAGCTCAGTGGTTGAGCCAAGAAGAAGCTCCAAAGCATTTCCCACAGCCAAAATAGCACAAAAAAAAAGGGTCATGGACACTGTTTGGTGGTCTGCTGCCCGTCTGATCCACTACAGCTTTCTGAATTCCTGTGAAACCATTATATCTGAGAAGTATGCTCGGCACATCAATGAGATGCTCCAAAAGCTGCAACACCTGCAGCCAGTATCGGTCAACAGAAAGGGCCCTATTCCTCTCCACAGCAATGCCTAACCGCATGTCATTCAAAAGTTGAACAAACTGGGTTACAGTTTTGCCTCATCTGCCATATTCACCTAACTTCTAGCCAACTGACTACCACCTCTTCAGGCATCTCAACATTTTGCAGGGAAAATACTTCCATATCCAATAGGAGGCAGAAAATACTTTCCAAGGTTGCTTCAGTCGTGTCCAACTCTGTGTGACCCTATAGATGGCAGCCCACCAGGCTCCCCCATCCCTGGGATTCTCCAGGCAAGAACACTGGAGTGGACTGCTATTTCCTTCTCCAGTGCATGAAAGTGAAAAGTAAAAGTAAAGTCGCTCAGTCGTGTCCAACTCTTAGCAACCTCATGGACTGCAGTCTACCAGGCTCATCCACCCATGGGATTTTCCAGACAAGAGTACTGGAGTGGGGTGCCATTGCCTTCTCTGTAACAGTCTAAATTACACCTATATAACATTCTTTATGAAGTAATGTCAACATCAGATTAATCTGATTTTCACTTGCTTTAGTTGCACTCATTAGCAGAAATTCTGTATTTTCTATGCCATTTTTCCTTGAAGTGTTCTGAAAATAATTTGCTTGGGCAAATTTTATCTTGGAATTAAATATAATTAATCTATTTGAAATATTTGCTTTATAAACTGCCAGGAATTCTTCCTAGACAGTGAAAAGTCTGTTGTCACCACTTCTACAGCTGGGCTAATGCCAAGAAAATATTCTTACCTCCAGCCATATCTCTTAAAGAAATATATAAATTGCATTGTAAAAGAAAGGAGGTATTTTATTTTATGATCACACTGGCATAACTGAGTTATCAACTAGCCAAGAGTGAAGGTAGGAATCTTTATTTAAGGATATTGTTACTCTTTAGTCATAAACTATAAACTTAGACTTGAAAAATAACATTACTCATCACTTTTCTTAATTATTCCTGTAGATCTTTCAATAAGGTTTAAGAAACAGATGGTTGATAAGACATGATGAGAATAAAAAGAAAGGCCTGGTTTAAGAGGAAAGATACAACGCTTGATTACATGAAAATTAGAGTGCACGCCACAAACGAGACAGTGGGTCTTTGGCTACAGGACACTTTTTAAAGGCTGTCACGGCCACCTGGGTCTCAAGCCAGGCACCCAGCCTCCTTTTCTCCATCGCAGGCTGCCAAAGCAACGTCTGGAGACAATTGGCTCCACTGTAGTTTTGTGATCTCAAAATGGCTTGACAATCCTCTTAGGATTTTAGTAGTTCCCTTTTTCACATTAGACATGTCTGACCTAGACCTTTCCCATTCTCTTCAACTGACTTCCTTATTTCTGCTCCGCTTGTTCTTTTTGTTCAAGACAAAGGAGTGTCTTCAAAGAATCATAGAAAGATACCTGGGGTAAAATTCTACAATATAAAACTACAACCTTGATAGCTAAAGCTTTCTCTCTTCTAGCCTTCTGTTCATTTATCAAATATCCCCAGCATTCATTTCTTTATCAAATATTAAGTAACATGGCATACTTATTATCTACAAATTATTATGCTACTCCAAATATTTAATTTCACTTTCCAGACTGATGTCAGAATATCAATTTTTTATATTTATTAATCTCATTTGATTCAGAAGATGACTGGGTTACTAAAATGACATTATTTGTCCCCCCACCTTTTTTATTTATGAGGAAATTAAAACCTGAAGAAGATGCTTAAGGCTAAATAAGAGGTCAAAGACAAAAGCCCAAGCTAAAACACAAGTTCTATTGCCATAATACTTAGTTAAGGAAATCGGCTGCACTGAGCAATTGTGTCTCTGCACAGTATCAGAACTCTGTGCTTCTAAAATGATAATCAACCTGAAGAGTAACAGAATGACAGAGTAAGCTGCTCATCCATTCTTTTGGCAATGGGGAAACAAAAATCCAATCAGAATAAAAAAATGTTAATGCCCAACCTACAACAACAGCAATAACAACAACAATCAGGGCTTTCTCAGGGACTCAGACAGTAAAGAATTTGCCTGCAATGTAGAAGACCTGGGTTTGATCCCTGGATCAGGAAGATCACCACCTGATTGTCTGGAATCAAGGACTCTACCCACTGAGTACACATCCTCTATGGTGAGATGACCTTGTTTTCACACACAGCTACTAAAAGGACATGTCACATGTAGGTAATTCCCTACCTCTAAGAGATGAGAAATACCATTTAGAGAAATACCGTTAGAAAGTCTGGCTGCAGACTTCTATATCTTGAGTGCTATTTCCTAGATAAAGAACCAGAGATGCCAAGGCCATTTTTCATTTCCAAATTTTATCACGAAAAATTTCAAACCTGAAGACAAGTTGAAAGAACAGCATGACAAACACCTGTATGAAAGTGAAAGTGAAAGTTGCTCAGTCGTGTCTGACTCTCTGCGACCGCATGCACAATACAGTCCATTGAATTCTCCAGACCAGAATACTAGAGTGGGTACCCTTTTCCTTCTTCAGGGGATCTTCCCAACCCAGGAATTGAACTCAGGTCTCCCACATTGCAGGAGGATTCTTTACCAGCTGAACCACCAGGGAAGCCCAAACACCTGTATACCCACCATGAAATTAAACAAACATTAATATCCTTCATACTATACTATCTTAAATATGTTTTAACACCTAAAAATTTCACTAAGGAAACTTTACAAGAGGCATACTCAGATCCTCTGAATGACTTCAATGACTTCCCCTCTAGCCCCCTCACCCCTGCCAATCTTTGTACAGAAGAACAGAAGAAACACTTAAATCCTTAAAGGATTTTACCTTGAACTTGCATGACATTCAGCCCAGAGAATTTGTTCTACCCAATTTCTTCATCACTGCCTTGATATTTAAAGCCTTCCTTGTACCAGTTTTCTATATCTAGGTCTTCATGGTTGCTTTCAGCTCTCCTTATTCCAGCTGATGAATCTTGCCCTTATCGGTTTCTTTGCAATGATCTTTTCTGTGCCCCATGATTCCACACACCAAAAACCATACCTTTGTAAACTGGGATTGGTATGAATCTCAGAACCTAAAAGTGAACCTTCCACAGATGACTCAGGACTAGAGTTCTTTAGGGACTTATTCTATCAATCAGAACAAAGTCTGTATCTCTGGATCAATGTAAGCTATTTCCATCTCACTATTCTTTACCTTCCTTTTTTTCCTTTGCATGCTCTCAGGTGATTTCTACTATTCTTTACTTTCACTTGCAAGTACCTAAGGAGTAGGACAGAATAATAAAGAGCAACATCTTCGTATTCAAGCAATGATGCTTTCCTGGGCAGTAGCTGTATAACTTGGTATACAAGGTCCAGAGCTTCTTCAGGTAAGAAGGAAAAACCAATCAACAAACCAGCAGTGCCCACTTTGTAGGAATTAAAGTTAATATTAAATGAAATTATATAAGGAATGTTCTGGCACAGTGCCAAGTACAGACTAAAGCCTTTAATGAGTACTGACTACTAATATTAATATTATTACTATTCTAAATGCTGTTGGAAGTCAATCACTAATGAACATAGACACAAGTTAAATTTTTTAGCAAACTAAGGTCTGAGGGTCAGGGGGTAGGTAAGTAGCAGGAGGAAGTAAGCAGATCTTAATCAACCCAGTAGTAGTGATTTTAATTGAGTTCCTTTCACTTATTTATTGAAAAAATGAAACTTCTGCTGTTAAAAAGGGATATTCAGCCTGCATCAAATTTCAGCCATGAAATAAATTGTTCTATCAGCTAAAAACTGGAAAGAGATATATACAAATTTCCTGAAAAACCTCTTACCAATTTCATATTCAGAACGAACTATACAACCGATAGAACAGTCACAATCCATGAGCCTTCTTCAAGTGGAAATGTTAATTTTATGGACATCGGATGTGTTCAGGAACTGGCATATGTTGACGGTCCTTGTTGGAAGCAGGGCTGAGAGAGGGATGATTTACAGCAATGGTACCCAGTTGGTCTTGATAAGAATGAACAGCCACCAACTTTTTTGTCTGATCATTGGCTTAATACCTTAAAGAAGCCATATTTATCACCTGTGCTGGCCCCTTCTTTTCCCTCTCAATTGTACAGACATTCTGATCGCTGACTTTTCCCACCCATTCAACTTTGAATATGTGCATTCAGAATTCATTGACAATCTTCATGTAGTTAATTTATAGTGTAGGTGCTTTGTCAATGATGGGTATAACAGAGACCGTAACTGGTTCTCTGTTCTAAATGTGGGTATCATCAGGAAAAATGAAGAGGGCAAGATTACTTCCACATGATTCCTGTGAACTGCTGGGCAAATGCATGCAGCACTGGGTCAGATGCTTTGCCAAAACTCACCACTCCCTGCTGAATTAGTAACTCATTTCTGTGCCTCTCTCTGCCTTCTTCAGGGTTCTAACTTCTCTCTGTGTGTAACTGTTAAAACAAGTGAATTACAGCCTCCACTGCCCATGTGGTCACCATTTTATCAAGGTCTTTGTGATGCCTTATGTTTTATAATGGATTCCACAATCTATATGCTAAGACAATTATTTCCATAAATCCGTTCAAATGCCACCGTTTTGGTGGAGTCTGCAGACACTGTCAGTTAACTTGTTTTGTTTTTCCTCTGTTTTCCTTTTTCTATAAGGCCTGTATGTGAGCAGTGCCTGTATCCAATCCATCTCTTTACTTTCAATGGCTGATGGAGTACAAACATGCTCTCTCTTTGCTTCACTCTCTCCCTCCCTTGATAAACAAATACTATTCTCTCTACAAACAGGATACACAGAGAAGCTGGCTTATAAGGATCTAAGACAATGAACCAATCAGGATGCTGAATACAGCAGATAGCGAAAATGAGATGTAACAGATAGGAACAATGCCAGAGTGAGAGGCGTCCTAGGCTAACAGTTATGAGCTCTGGCTCTGAACTTAGAACAGGACTGGGACCCCATTTTCACTGTTTACTTCTCTGTGATATTAGACAAGCTATACCAGCCTTCATTTGAAATAAAGACCTAACAGTTTTAACTTATGAGGTTGTTGCATGTCATCATAACTGTAATAACACATGGAGTGTACTAACTAATGTCTGATCCCTGACAAGTTTGTTCAATAAATGAATAACAATATTGTTATTATCATCACCATTATGATAAAGTCATCAAATGTTCATGTAAAACAGAATATATCAGACACATTGAACATTACAAAATGTTGCTTTTTTCCCCCCAATAATGCAGAGGAATTCTTTACCCTGAGATGTTTTCAGAGTAAGACAGATATCTTTTTTCTTCATCATTTACCAGGAAAGTAAACTTTTTATAGATGAAACTCATATTTCACAACTTATCCACCAAAGAGAGCAGAGCATCACTATCCTTTTCTGCTATCAAACTGCACTTAATAGTGTCAATTCACTATTAATAAACATGAGATGATGGCTTTATTTCTTTGCAAGTCTGATTACTCCTTGGAGGTGAGAGGACACAGAAAGCGTTCGTGTCCTTGGAAGGCCAGCTCAGTTCACAGAGCTCAGGAACAACTCAGGAAACAGAGCATCTGCCACATTCAAACAAGTATTGGGCATTCATAACTTTTTTCCACTTTAAAGAAACCCCACGTGTAAGCTATTTTAATATTGCTTATCCCTACCTCTTAAAGAAAGCAGCTTTAGGATCAGCAGCTGATATTGGAAGATAATTCAGAAAAAAACTTAGGCTTAGCTGGGGATAAGTCCCTTTGTAAACATGCTACCCTAAGCTCTCAGATGTCTACTGAATAGGAGGTTTAACTGCTTATCAGCAGAATTAAAGGAGGACTCAGGAAAATAGCACAATATTTCCCTTCAATAAAGAGCAGAAAGTATTGTGCTCTGGAAAAGTTCAATATTGAAATGGTCACTACAGACCTGAGGCCATAAAGGACTGTCCCATCTGGATGCAGGCGGATCATACGGTTCTTGACGGTCACTCCGTGCACAAATGACTTCTTATCATTCAGGAAGTAGGTATCAGGCACCCAGAGTTGGTCTGCCACTCTATTGTCCAGAGTCAAGTTTAAAGGTATTACGTTATAGGACAGCCTCTTATCTCTCCAAGCTTGCTGAAAGTACATTGTCAAGGTATAATCCTGTGAAATTGAGAAGATAAAAAATAAATAAATAAATAGGTTATTTTGTACCTAAATGGAATTGGGAGATAAGGGAACACTTGAGTATTCACAAGAAAATATATACAACAAAATACTATACTATACTATTTACAAATTCAGTTTAGTTCAGTCACTCAGCCATGTCTGAATCTGCGACCTCATGGACTGCAGCATGCCATGCTTCCCTGCCCATCATCAACTCATGGAGCTTGCTCAAACTCGTGTCAAATTCACATATTGGCAAATATTAATTTACTAAATCCATTCCAACTCAGTCCATACTATGTGATGGGCACCACACTAAGTACAAAAGTGAAGAGGGCATATCCTTCTGAAATTTGCTATATATTACTCAAGAAGAGAGCTTCCCTTATGGCTTAGCTGGTAAAGAATCTGCCTGCAATGAGGGAGACCTGGTTCAATCCCTGGGCTGGGAAGATCCTCTAGAGAAAGAAAAGGCTCCCCACTCTAGTATTCTGGTCTGGAGCATTCTATACAGTCCATGGGGTTGCAAAGAGTTAGACATGACCAAGTGACTTTCACTCACTCAGGAAGAAAGATGGTAAGGAATAATTATTTAGTAAGTAATTTGTCTTTCAAAAAGAGGTTACTCAGGATTGCTTTTGGTGGAAAATATATACAATTGCAAAAAAATGGTCAATTAATTACAGTAGTGATTATAAGAGTTTATATGAAAATCTACTGTCTAATCAAAGTGTGTTTCCTACTGGAGGTGTCATTTATATTGAGACTTATTGCATATAGCTTCCTACCTATCTAAACAATATAAGTTCAGTTAGTATTTCATTAGAATTTTAGAAATTCTGGATCATCAGACAAGTCTCGTTACTTTGGAGAAACAGTGGTTGTTATAAATTGAGCACTGGTCTTAGAGTCCCAGTCTCCAGCATTTCCTAACTATTTCTAGGATGTAAATTTACATAACTTCTTTTTCCTTCAGTTCCATTAACTATAAATGGGGCTTTTAATAATCCTTGATCTATCAAAAGATTATTATGGCAATTAAATGTGCAACTCAAATGTAATCTGTGAACTACAGAAAGCTATGTATTATGAATAAAGCACTTACATACATCTTGTGACATGTTTTCTCCCTTAGAGGCCCATGGCTACATTGTAATTGCTCTCTCACCCTTATTTGAATGACTAAATGAAGGACTAAGTATTCTTTTGAAAAGGATAATTACCATTCTATTTTAAAATCAGTTCACAATGCCCTACTTGAGGGCTTAAAAAAAAACAAAACTAGAATCCAGTATTAATCATCTCTGCAACCTCAAAGCCAGCACAGTCCTAGGGTGCAAATAATGAATGAATGAATGTTCAATAAACTAAGTCTATTTGATTTCTGCACATACCTGATTAGTCTTGTAGATAAAATACACACTTAGGTCTCTGTGAAGTCTCTGAGTTTCTCCAACCTTTGCTGAGATTTCTACATGTTAATATGGGTATGGAATTTTAAAATATGACTTACAAGATATTACCTGATACAAGCACTAAACAGTTTCACAGGAAAAGTATAATCCTCTGGCAAAAAATTTAAATATTTTTCCTAGTTTTACAAACATATAAATTTTTATCTCATTTAGGAGTCAGTGTGGAGCTGACTTCTGAATGAGAAGTACAGAATCAAATAAATATTCTAACAGAAGAATATTAATATCATAAAGGGAGTCAGGCAATACTGAATAACTAACACCCCTACACAGAAGATATGCCACCAACTCATTGGACATGAATTTGAGCAAACTCTGGGAGATAGTGAGGGACAGAGAAGCCTGGCATGCTGCAGTCCATGGTATCACAGAGTCAGACACGACCTAGCGACTGAACAACAAAAAAAGTATATTAAATAATTGTAGGTGAAATTTTCTTGAGCGTGTTACTTTAGTCAGTGCTCTGAACTGTTTCATCACACTCTAATTCTTAATAAAGAATTAGTCTGAGGATCTCTAGCACAGCATCTTGATTTATAATAAAAGCAAAGTTGAAGATGTGAATTACATAACTAGAGAAGAGAAAATGGATCAGATACATTTTTATACATCTCTGTGTAACAAATGGCCTAAAAACTTGGTCATGAATAAAATAATTTATAGTGTGCTCGAGAGAACACACTTAGTGATTTCTAATTCTTAGACATAAAATGGAAATTTGATTATCATGTATATTATAAGATAAAGCTACATAAGCCCTCTAAAGATTTAGGGGAGATAACACTGTTTGGAAGGTGCTGGGGTTTATCAGTCAGCTGAGATGTGTTAGGACAGGAAATTGCATTTTCTTTGGGGCTAAATAAATGGTGATATTGTGAGATCTTGAGTCATATGCTAACTCCTGTTATTTGTCAGCAAGGCAGTGCCTGCTAAGAAATGCTCCCAGACAGACCCTGGTGATTCTGCTAACTGTCACATCAATTTTCATTTCTTTTAGTTTTAAATGACACATCAAGACACTGTCAAGAAAAGAAGTTCCTGAATCAAAACAAATGCTATTGGACATAGAAGGAAGGAAAGGTTCTATGTTCTACCCTTTCTCTCCCGGGTCCTCATGCCCCCAGAATGAATGCTCTGAGCTTTTATGTAGAAAACATATTCTTTACACCCATCCTACAACCCTACTTTCAGGAAGTTGTTTCAGAGTTGGTTTATTCAAAATGACTCAGATAATCATGATCAAAACTAAAACCAATGAACTTTCAATGCTGAACAAAATGCAGTATGCCTACTACAGGCTCTCTTTCCCACTAATCACAACTAATCATCCTGGAAAGAACTAAAAAGCTACTACAAGGACGGTGCAAAGTAAAATCTAGTAGGCAGACTGGCAGAGAATCAAAATGTGAAGAAAACCTATTACAATGGTGAGTTTCTTATTCGTCTTGTTTTTTCTTTCATCTTCTTAAAGTAATACACACTCACACAAACACAGGCAAAGTATGAATAAATGGAGAGATACACCAAGTTCCTGGATTTGAAGAAATGAGCATTGTTAAGATGTCAATTCTTCTCAAATTGCTCTATAGATAAAATTTAATCTCAATTAATATTTGAGTAGGAATTCTGTAGATATGCTGATTCTAAAATTTATATGGCAAGTATAGGAATGAGAATAAACAAAACAATTTCAAAAGAAAAGAATAAAATTGGAGGATTCACAGTATCTGATTTCTAGACTTACTAGGAAACTACATTAAGACAGTACGACAGTGGAATAATGATAGAAACACAGATCAATAAAACAGTAGACTCTACAAATAAACACACATAAATATACTCAAAGATTTCTGAAGAAGGTAAAATGGTAGTAGATTGGAGAAAGCATAAAATTTTCAGCAAATGATGTGAATCAACTGGAGCATGCAAATGTAAGTAAATAATTAAATAAGAAAATAAATAAGGAAACAAGTAAGGGCTTCCTTGGTAGCTCAGACCGTAAAGCGTCTGCCTGCAATGCGGGAGACCTGGGTTCGATTCATGGGTCAGGAAGATCCCCTGGAGAAGGAAATGGCAATCCACTCCAGCACTCTTGCCTGGAAAATCCCACGGACGTTGGAGCCTCATAGGCTACAATCCATAAGGTGGCAAAGATTCCGACACGACTGAGCAACTTCACTTCACTTCAAGCAAGACAGCTGTCTAAGATCTCACTTCTGAGTATGAGACCCACAAATTCACTGTCACATATGTGGAATTTGTAAACATGACAGTCCCACATCCCAAAGGTAGGTGGTCTCCAAACGTTAAAACTAAGTAATTATGTTAAACAAGGTTCTCAAAAAAAAAAGCAAAACAAAAGCACAACTGACCATTTCAATTGCTCATGATGATTCAGAGCAACTAAAACTGCAATGGCAGNGACCCACAAATTCACTGTCACATATGTGGAATTTGTAAACATGACAGTCCCACATCCCAAAGGTAGGTGGTCTCCAAACGTTAAAACTAAGTAATTATGTTAAACAAGGTTCTCAAAAAAAAAAGCAAAACAAAAGCACAACTGACCATTTCAATTGCTCATGATGATTCAGAGCAACTAAAACTGCAATGGCAGGTGAGAAAACAAATAGTCAACCACCTGGAAAACAACTGGACAGTTTCTTATAACGTTAATAGACATTTGCCATACAAGGCAGCAAACCCACTCCTGACCACATGTCGAAAGCAGCTCTTGATACATGCAATATCATCACTGGTTTTCAAAGAAGGTTAAGTCAAAGAAGCAAGATTTAAAAAAAAATACATGATATATGATTCCATTTATATGACATTTTGGAAAAACTTAGGGACCAAGAATAGATGAGAGCTTATCTGGGATTTGAGATGGAGGAGAGCGTGACCACAACGGGACAGAATGAAGGAACGGTCTGGGGTAGCAGAACGGCTCTGCATTTTAACCGCAGTGGTGGTTACACAACTAGATGAGTTAACTATTAGAATGATACACCAAAATGAGTGCATCTTCTGTATGTAGATGAAAAAAATAAAATTTAAAACTGCTTGAGTAAAACAGACAAACAAGCCCATGATCTCTAAGATAAGGTTCTTACTCAGGCATTTTCATGACCCTCTGTTGTAACCCTGGTTGAGGTGGAGGAGTCTCTGTTTCCAACTCAAAAGAAGAAAGTCAAGCTAATTAGCTTAGAAATTGGGGTAAAAAAGAGCTGCTCTGACATTTGGAGGCAAGAGAGCCAGGCTACAAAATAAGTCACCTAACGCATACCAGGTAACATGATACCTCATCAGCCTTCCACGAAGCGGTTACAGATTCAGTTCCCCATGTGTACAATGAGACAATTGAACTAGGCAATTTTCAAGTCCATCTCTAGTAATAATATAATTCCATTTTAAGATATGCTTTGTCACACTTGTATTCAAATGCTTTTGCCTTTCAAAATCTCCTAAATATCTAAAATACTTTTATAATTAATTCTTGCTATGTTTGTAAGCCATTTCTAATACCAAGATTCAAAACCCTTTTATTTTTTTGGTGTAGTGTTATATAAAATATATGGCATGAAATAATTTGTGTATGTGTTTACTACTTTTCTAACTTTATTATTTTGTGAAGTGCCTATTCTTACTGGACAAACATTTTTCTGCTACATGTTTACTTTCTACTATTGGATACTGATGGGTGGATATCTATCTATATGAAACATTTTATTTTATTATTTTGCTAATTTCTTTTAAATTTATTTTTATAAGTATTTAACTTTAGTTAACACAAAAATTAGTTCAGAAGGCTTCTGTACTTTTCACAAAGCCTTCTCTAAGATTAACATTTTGCATAGTCACAGAACAATATCAAACGAAAATGTTAATATACTACTACTTACTAGACTTAGCGTGGGCGGCTGCGACCAGCCCACTTAGCGTGGCCGAGAGGANATGAGTGCAATTGTGAGGTAGTTTGAGCATTCTTTGGCATTGCCTTTCTTTGGGATTGGAATAAAAACTGACCTTTCCGAGTCTGGTGGCCACTGCTGAGTTTTCCAAATTTGCTGGCATATTGCATGCAGCACTTTCACAGCATCATCTTTTAGGATTTGAAATAGCTAAACTGGAATTCCATCACCTCCACTGCTTTGTTCATAGTGATGCTTGCTAAGGCCCACTTGACTTAACATTCCAGGATGTCCGGCTCTAAGTGAGTGATCACAACATCGTGATTATCTGGGTTATGAAGATCTTTGCTGAAGTAAAAAAGATCTGGAGAAGAGAATGGCAAACCACTTCAGTATTCTTGCCCTGAGAACCCCATGATTAGAAGGAAAAGGCAAAAAGATAGGACACTGAAGAATGAGCTCTCTAGGTAAGTAGGTACCCAATATGCTACTGGAGATCAGTGGAGAGATAACTTCAGAAANTCGTGATTATCTGGGTTATGAAGATCTTTGCTGAAGTAAAAAAGATCTGGAGAAGAGAATGGCAAACCACTTCAGTATTCTTGCCCTGAGAACCCCATGATTAGAAAGAAAAGGCAAAAAGATAGGACACTGAAGAATGAGCTCTCTAGGTAAGTAGGTACCCAATATGCTACTGGAGATCAGTGGAGAGATAACTTCAGAAAGAATGTACAGATGGAGTCAAAGCAAGAATGCCCAGTTGTGGATATGACCAGTGATAGAAGCAAGGTTCAGTGCTATAAAGAGCAATATTACAAAGGAATCTGGGATGTTAGGTCCATGAATCAAGGCAAATTGGAAGTGGTCAAACAGGAGATGGCAAGAGTGAACATCGATATTTTAGGAATCAGAGAACTAAAATGGACTGGAATGGGCGAATTTAACTCAGATGATCATTATATCTACTACTGTGGGCAGGAATCCCTCAGAAGAAATGGATGAGCCATCATAGTCAACAAAAGAGTCCAAAATGCAGTACGTGGATGCTGTCTCAAAGAATGCATTCTCAAACAGAATGATCTCTGTTCATTTCCAAGGCAAACCGTTCAATATCACAGTAATCCAAGTCTATGCCCCAACCAGTAATGCTGAAGAAACTGAAGTTGAATGGTTCTATGAAGACCTACAAGACCTTCTAGAACTAACACGCAAAAAAGAGATGTCCTTTTCATTATAGGGGACTGGAATGCAAAAGTATGAAGTCAAGAAATACCTGAAGTAATAGGCAAATTTGGCCTTGGAATACAGAATGAAGCCGGGCAAAGTCTAACAGAGTTTTGCCAAAAGAATGCACTGGTCATAGGAAACACCTTCTTCCAACAACACAATAGAAGACTCTATAAATGGACATCACCAGGTAGTCAATACCAAAATCTGATTGATATATTCTTTGCACCCAAAATGGGGAACCTCTATACAGTCGGCAAAAAAAAAGACCAGGAGCTGACTGTGGCTCAGATCATGAACTCCTTATTGCCAAATTCAGACTTAAATTGAAAAAAGTAGGGAAAACCACTAGACCATTCAGATGTGACCAAAATTAAATCCCTTTCAATAATACAGTGGAAGTGACAAATAGATTCAAGTGATTAGGTCTGATAGATAAGAGTGCCTGAAGAACTATGGACAGAGGTTCATCACATTTTACAGGAGACAGGGATCAAGACCATCCCCAAGAAAAAGAAATGCAAAAAGGCAAAATGGTTGTCTAAGGAGACCTTACAAACAGCTATGAAAAGAAGAACAGCAAAGGCCAAGAAGAAAAGGAAAGATATACCCATTTGAATGCAGAGTTCCAAAGAATAGCAAGGAGATATAAGAAAGTCTTCCTCAGTGATCAATGCAAAAAATAGATAAAAACAACAGAATGGGAAAAACTAGGGATCTCTTCAAGAAAATTAGAGATACCAAGGGAAATATTTCATGCAAAGATGGGCTCAATAAAGGACAAAAATGGTATGAATCTAACAGAAGCAGAAGATATGAAGATGAGGTCCCAAGAATACACAGAAGAACTGTACAAAACAGATGATAACTATTCTCAAAAGGAGAGATGCTTTTGATGCTTTTCCTGTATCAAACTAAAAAATATATTTTCTTATTGCTTAGTAAATCATGCTGCACCTACTTCTTAAGACGATTTGACAGAGTAAAAACCACATTCCAGGAACCACAGTTGAAACAAATTATAAATACCAGAAGCATTAAACTTGGTCAACTTTGGACCATTAGTATGCTTCCTAAAATTTATAAAGTGCTACTTGTATTCATTAAGAAATGCAGAAAAGCTTACAGTTTAATGGTGAATGTAATATTGCTTCTCATTTTAGTATATCTAAAATGATGGTGAAACATTCTCACTGTCACTAAGCTAAAGGGCTATCAACTTGGGTTTTTCAATCAATTATAAATTTCTGCTTCCAGTCTTGCCTAACAGGAGATGAATGATGGATGAAAAACAAATATAAACTACCATATACATATATAACATAGATACCCACTGGTTTATGCAACAAATGCATTTTACCAAGCATCTGGTTACCTATAATGTACTAAATGCTATGCCAAGTATAATATACAGGCCCAGTTTCAAGTATAGTGTTTCACGTACTAAAACTAGTTCATGTACTAAAACACCAACAAAGGCAATGAGGGAAATGGAACTACAGATTAAAAATGGCCATGTGAGTAAAGAAGCCTACTGGCAGAGTCACGGTGAAGATGAGAGGTAATGTGTAACAAAGGGCTATGGTAAAGAATAGGAGTGAGCTTCCTTCTAAGAGGGCTGCCCCAGTGGTTCAGTGGTAAAATACCTGCCCTCAGTGTAGGAGATGCTGGAAATGCAGGTTCGATCCCTTGCTCAGGAAGATCCCCTGGAGGAGGGCGTGGCAACCCACTCCAGTATCCTTGCCTGGAGAATTCCATGAACAGAGGAGGCTGGTGACCTACAGTCCATGAGGTCACAAAGAGTTGGACACAAATGAAGTGACTGAGCATGGATGCTTCTTAGAACTACAGAGAATTATTTCTGAAAGTAAAGGAAATTGCCAGAGATATATCAAGGTCCTATGGTAAACTGGATTGTTCTACAGCAAAATAAAAGTCTGATTTCACCAACATGAATATATAAATGGCAATTTAAAACATTATGCACTTTTATCCATGGCACAGATATCACTTAGAATAGGCCTGCTTTCTGAATCTTTTTATTTTCCCCTGTGAAAAGAAATATAACTTACTTCACTGAAAGCAAAAGCATGCTAATAATATACAATTAATTCCATCTCCAAATCTGGTACAGACCATGGTTAGCTTTAATCCATTCAAGGAACTTTAATAATAAAAATGTGGTAAGAAGCTTCTATGTACAATTTACCCCATGCATTTTTAGGGCAGAGCTGTCCATATATTTTCAGTGCCTAAAGCTCGTGTTCAGTTGTCAGTCACGTCTGACTCTTTGCTTCCCCATGGACTATATGTAGCCCATCAGGCTCCTCTGTCCGTGGGATTTCCCAGGCAAGAATACTGGAGTGAGTTGCCATTTTCTTTTCCAGGCCATCTTCCTGACCCAAGGATCGAACCCACATCTCCAGTGTCTCCTACATTGGCAAGCAGATTCTTTTACCAGTGAATCACTTGGGAAGACCTCAATATCTGGTGCTGAACTAAAAATCCATAGGCTGAAACTAGAATGACTTTGGCATTCTGCTTTCCCAGACTCCAGGTTAAAGGACCCAGAAGGCAACAACAGTTTTGAATCTCCCAATCATTACAAGGAAGCCAATTCTTGGATCTGGGATACTCTTTCATGTCCAGACTTCTGAGTTTATGAAAGGAAACCTGAAATCCTGAGACTTGTAATTGTGCCCACAGCCATGTAACCACTTAAGGACTGGGTGGAGATAGATCCCAAGGTGCCACACCATGCTATTTCGTACTCTCTCCCCATTCCCAGCCTCATCATCAACAGTAAGCTTTGCTGCTTTCAAATCTTCTCATTCAACATTAAAATACCTTCTCAGAATGCAGATAGGAAGGTGGAATAGGAAACCTGTCCTTCACATTGCGTACATTTGTGCCTGGGGTTCAGACATTTAGGAAATGAAACTGTACTCTCTCTACAAGGAGACCTGTCAAAATCATTCTGCTACATCAGTCTATGTACTGTTCCTGGCTTCTTTTGGTTCCATGTAGTAGGGTTGGCTCCTGATTGAAAGACAGAAGTTTAAATGACTTCATAGCAAGAGAGTTACTGTGACAGGTTTCAAAGTCCAACAACATTTCTTCTCATCTAAGTTCTTTCTCAAAGGTGTCTCTGGCTGTCTGATAGAAAGCGCATCTTTAATATATGTTAATACTGAAACTGCTTTTCCTATATATGTCTATCTTTGGGCCCCAGAAAAATCTATATAGATCAAAGTAACTATCCCCTAAATAGTGCTGAACCCAACACCCTATTCTTAAAAATAAGTGGTGCCCCAGAGGCACAGGCATGATCATATTGCTTCTTTTAAAGCACATACTTTATAGATCTGTATGTGATAAATATTCAAAGATATCTCCTCTGGCATACAAGTCTTTTGATGAAATATGCCCCATTGAACACAGAAGTTTGAGAAGATTATTTTAAGTTGGGTACTTTGTTCCATGTTTAATTGCCACTTACAAAGGTTGTAAAGTAGACAGCATCCATTCTGTCTGATCTTAGCATCTCTAGACTTTTGTAGAATATTTTCTACTTGACTGTACTAGGAACTTTCACATATATTATTAGCCTAGCCAAAATGCACTCTATACAACAATGGTTCCACTAAGATGCTTCTCAAGAAAAGTGTGCTATGGTCAAAAACATTAGAAAAACTCAATACACATTGAATGTTTTTTTTTCTTAGATATTTACCATGTATTATTAACAGTTTATTAATAGTTCCGAGAAGTCTTACAGTAAAGAAACTTATCAACCTTGTTTAAACCAGAATTTCTCAAATTCACTGTCCATATAACAAATAGAAACTAGGAGAATTCTTCAAACTTACTAAGGGATGATCACACATTACAGCAAGCACTATTTCTAATTCTTTCCCAATTTACGTGTAATGTTTTATGTTATTTAGAAAAGACCTCCTGGCTTTTATATCCTTCTTAGTCCACAAGCTATACCATGACAAGACTCTTCAGTCTCGCTCACTATAGGTGACCTAACACACGGTTATGTCTCAAAAATAACTCTAAATGAGCAAACTGACAGATGTCATTATTAAAAAGATACATCCAAGAAAACAAAAAAGAACAAAACAGTAAGTTAAATATTCTATAAGGTTACTCTCTCATCTCTTAATTGAATCAGTATTTATAAAGGGGGGATTGGAATGGATTAAAATAGATTTAAGATGAAAAACTCTCAGATGAACACTATAATCTGGGATTCAGAATTCAGCTTTCGAAAGCCTACCGTTAAGTAAAACTTGTGAAAAATTTTAATATGGTATGTTATAGGAGAAAATATGTTTAAATAGAAAGGCAGAAATTGTTGCTAGTTTAAAATAAAGCATAAAAGCATAATATACATATATTTATGAGTTGGACTTAAAAAATCTGGATGCAAATACAGTAAGGTGTTAAAAGCAGTGGGATCATTATGATTTTATTTTCTTATTCCAACCTTTAATGAAAGCATCCTTTCTCCCCAATTCTTGACAGATGGTAACCCAAATTTTGCTTGGATATGTCTAGTAACAAAAGTCTCTACCTGGCAAGGCTCGGTTTGCACTTTTGGACAGTGACAACTAAAACAAAAGAATTATATATATATATATATATGCTGACCTAGTATTCTCACCATAACTACACTAAAACTGATTCTATCTTTAAAGATGCAGCTGATATGTGACTTGAGAACGCTGTCACAAACTATACCTCAAAGACAAAGGAAATGATCAAAAATAAGCAGAGCTTTCTTTCACTAAAGCATGCTCTATGCCTACTTGGTTATCACTCTGCCCATCTCATTTGATCTGATCCTCAAATTTTTGCATGGATAGCTTCCTTACAACTACTCCTGGATTAAAAACAATAGCCCGAAATATGTCTAGAGATATTTTAGTGGATTTTTTGTTTTGGTGGAAAAAGTCACACAATATAAAACATACTATTTTAACCATAATTAACTGTACAGTTCAGTGGCACTAAGTATATTCACATTGTTGTGTAACTGTTACCATCATCCATCGCCTGAATTTTTCAGTTTCTTGAAGTGAAATTCCATCCCCATCAAACACTAAGTCCCCACCCCTCATCTTCCCCCTGCCTCCAGCCCCTGGCATCTACCCATGTACTTTCTGACTCTATGAATTTGACTTTTCTTGGTGCCTCGTATAAGTGGTATCCAATAGTGTCTGTCTGAACCTACTATGAAAGTGAAAGTGTAAGTTGTTCAGTCGTGTCTGACTCTTTGTGACCCCATGGACTATACAGTCTATGAAATTTTCCAGGCCAGAATACTGGGTAGCCTTTCCCTTCTCCAAGAGATCTTCCCAACCCAGGGATTGAACCCAGGTCTCCCACATTGCAGGCAGATTCTTTACCAGCTGAGCCACCAGGGAAGCCCAAGAATACTAGAGTAGGTAGCCTTTCCCTTCTCCAAGGGATATTCCCAACCCAGGGATCGAACCCAGGTCTCCCACATTGCAGGCAGATTCTTTACCAGCTGAGCCACCATGGAAGCCCAAGGGAAGTACCTACTGTATATTGGAATTAATTTTTAAGATTAACAATATATGTCCCACAAACAGATTGCACTTTCTTTTTCTCCTCTGTGCTATACAGTAGGTTCTCATTAGTTATCTGTTTTATACATAGCAGTATATATATGTCAGTCCCATTCTCCCAATGTATCCTCCCCCCTTCCCCCTGCTTGGTGTCCATACATTTGTTCTCTCCATCTGTATCATGATTTCTGCTTTGCAAATAGGTTCATCTGTCCTATTATTTCCAGACCATTCATTCTTCAATTAAAAAGATGTTATGAACTTGTGTTCATTTTCTCCTTTATAGGAACTCTCTTACTAGATCTCTCTCTTTTGGCATGCCCTAGGTCCCCCATCGGAGAAGGCAATGGCACCCCACTCCAGTATTCTTGCCTGGAAAATCCCATGGGCGGAGGAGCCTGGTAGGCTGCAGTCCATGGGGTCGCTAAGAGTCGGGCACAACTGAGCGACTTCACTTTGATTTTTCACTTTCATGCATTGGAGAAGGAAATGGCAACCCACTCCAGTATTTTTGCCTAGAGAATCCCAGGGATTGGGGAGCCCGTTGGGCTGCCGTCTATGGGGTCGCACAGATTTGGACATGACTGAAGTGACTTAGCAGCAGCAGCAGCAGCAGCAGCAGCAGCAGCAGCAAATCCCCCATCACGTGGTTAGTGCAACTGGACACTTCTCCACTGAGGAATGACTCACCTTTCAAACTGTAACAGAGAAGCAGAGATGAGTCATGGAGGAGACAAGTACCTGTCTGGGACAAGAGCCTTCAAAGGAATCGGCTCCTCATAAAATTCTTCTTCTACTCCATTTCTACCCAAAGGAAACTTTTCAAAAATGAGACTCATTGTTTTCACTGCTCATTTTATAGAAACACTAGGCTAAGTATAAAAACGAAATATCTAAAAGAACATCCAAACTTCACAATAAGGTGTCTGCTTTATATAAAGGCAGTGCACACAATGCATTCACTTATCTCTATCCCACAACTCCCAACTGTATTTAAGCCACCATTGTGTTTCCCCTGGATTATTAATACTGTCTCTCAGTGGCCAAGCTTGTTCCCTCTCACTCACTTTACACATTTTGCCAGAGGCAGCTTCTCAAAATGCAATTCTGATCACGCCACTGCCCTGTTTATAATTCTTTCAATAGTGATCTATAGTCCTCAGGATAGAGTGTAAACTTTTTAGTGTGCATATCATCATCTGTGTATTTCTCCAGCCTCTTCTCCAGAAATGTCCAATCTCAGAGGTTACTTTTTCAGAACACTGACCTCATTTAATTCCTGTGACTTGCTAGGCTACCCAACAGTTAGAAATTTACACAAGCTGTTTCTTCTGCCTGTATTAATCGCCCCTTTCCCTCCTATCTAGCCATCTTCTTTCCATTTGGGCAACTTCTATTAACTTTTGTGGTCCTAAAGTACATCCTACCTCCCCAATCAAGTCATTTCTAATGACTGATTCTCCACCTCTACTGCAATCCTCTGCCCTTGCATACACAGAATCATAGAGTTTTCTCTGTCCTGGTCATAATACTCACTATAGTATCCTTAGCACCACTGATGACTAGAGTGAGTAGTAAATACAAAAACATCAGTTGAACACAGGGAGGAGTGGATAAAGCACTTCTGAATACAGAAATGAAAGGACAATACAGCCCAACACCCTGCAGTATGAGGAGCAGTTAAAGGAGATTGTATGAAGACATCTAAGGGAAAAGGAGTAATGTTCAGGTAGATTCACTTTGTCATGTATTAACAAAGCCACTGCTTGTAAGGAAAAGAGACCACCATCTTTGTATAACTCCAGAGCTAGAAACCAGGGCAAATTGGGAGAAATTTTAGGAGCAAAATTTAACTTAACAGGAGACATAATTATCTGAAAACTAGAGCTATCAAAATGTAGATGTCTGCTATAAAATAAAAAGAACACCCTGTCGTGCAGTTCAGTGTAGGAAAAAAATTTTAAAAATCCCTTGCTAGAGAATCATTGAAGATATCAATGATGTAGAAAAGACAGAAATATAAGATGAATATTTTAAATAGATACCATCGTAATTATAGTTGGAGTGAGAAATAAACACTAGATAACTACTATTACTAGCACGCCCACCACTACCCAGCATGAAGGGCTTAGTGTGTACAAACACAGCATTTCAGGTTTCATAGAAGTTACTTACAGCCTTCACAAAAACTTAAAGTTATTATCCTCTTTGTTTCAGAATTAGGAAATTGAGAGTTCAGTTACTTATTCAATAAACACAGTTAAACAACTGAGCAGGATTTAAACTCAGAGCTGTCTGTTTCCAAAGCCACCACAACTACATGTGAAGGTCCAGGGCTGGAATGCACGGCACTAGAGTTCAGAAGAGACAGGCGCTGCCATTCGTTGCCTCTGCCTGCCCAAATTCCACTTCTCCAATTTCTGGTTACAGCAACTTAAGCCTCTCCCTTGGGAAACAAAGCCTCTCTTCCACTGTTTGCATGTTGTTTGCAACTCTTGAGATGCTCATGTAGGACAAACATGGCTAGACTATTTCATCCTTCTGATTTAGAGATGGTCATGTGACTCCAGCTATATTACTGAGATTCAAGCCGACGACTTCTACTGCAGCAATTTGGAAAAAGAAGCTATTTTCCTTTGTGCCCTGGAACATTGAAGGTCACAATTTGGAAAGCATTTCTTCCTGGGAACAAAGGCAACAAAAAGGAAAGTACAGCCAAGAGATGGAGAAAGGCCAATTCCTGGTAACACTTTGAGCCCCTAGACTCAGCCATGCCTAAAACCAAAACAATCCCTGGTCATTGTAACCACTGAAATAATATTGATTTCCATTTCCTCTTTGCTTAAGCCTGTCTGTGTTTTGTCACTGTTGTTGGCCTTTTAACAACCATACTTAATATATGGAAATTTACTTATGCTTAGTGTGATCAAAAGGGGCTATGACAAACTGAAAAACAGATAGGACTTGCAGAGAAAAGAGGAGAAAAGTCTTCCTCATAGGTGAAACAATTTCATTAAATGCCCACCTTGTATCAGGCCACCTACTTGGAAACAGGCATCAGAAAATTAATAAGCCACCATCTTTGCCCTCAAGGTTCTCAGAGTTTGGTCTATACACTTCATCCATTGTAAGTGAAAAGTCTCCAGAACTAAATATACTGTGCACTGAATCTAAATTCCTGTAAAATAAACAGGGATGCATTCAACGATGACGGATTAAATTTTAATCTCCAACACAAATCACTAAAAGAGATACTGACTCATCTATGATATGCTCCAGCCTCACTCATGCAGACCAATCACAATAGCCTGGCCTCAGCACACAACTGGTTAGGCTACATTGGAAGGCACATTGATTTTACACAGGTTAGTTTGTGGCATGTTATTAGGTCAGCAGTGAAATGTATACATTTATATTTAATTCAGTGGCTTTCTTTATGCCACCCTGAAAAAAGGCTAATATGCCTTTTCCTCCCATGCAGTCCTATCTTTCTAGGTCTCCTCTGCAGATAGAGATAATAAATGTAAATTTCAGACGCATCAACTCAACATTGGCAATCTGCTGTCTTCCAAATGCTAGACATGTCACTGTGATGAACTACTTCATAAAAATCCTGGATGTCACTGAACATAGCTCATGTGCCAATAGCTTTTCTTCATACTTTGGATTCCAGTAGACAAGGAATCTTTATCAAATTTACCAAGAAGGAAAAAAAAATTACTCTTTACTTCAGTAATAAGACTGGGTATTCCTTAAGCTACCCCCGTGGTGCTGCTGTTAAGTCATGTCCAATTCTGTGCGACCCCATAGACGGCAGCCCACCAGGCTCCCCCATCCCTGGGATTCTCCAGGCAAGAACACTGGAGTGAGTTGCTATTTCCTTCTCCAATGCATGACAGTGAAAAGTGAAAGTGAAGTCACTCAGTTGTGCCCTACTCTTAGCGACCCCATGGGCTGCAGCCAACCAGGCTCCTCCATCCATGGGATTTTCCAGGCGAGAGTACTGGAGTGGGGTGCCATTGCCTTCTCTGACCCAGGTGGTGCTAGTGATAAAGAATTCACCTGCCAATGCCGAAGACATAAGAGATGCAGGTTTGATTCCTGGGTTGGTAAGATCCCCAGGAGGAGGGAACGGCAACCCACTCCAGTATTCCTGCCAGGGAAATCCCATGGACAGAGGAGCCTGGTGGGCCACAGTCCATGGGGTCACAAAGAGTCAGACACGACTGAAGTGATTAAACACAAGCAAAATTCCAGAAGATTATAAATACTTCATTCCAGAGTCTGCTTTCATGCTGTTGAAAAGCCAGGGAATTGGAATATTTTCTAGGTCTTTCTGACTTGTGGCACCACAGGTTCTACAAATGTTCCTCCACAAATTTTCCTGGTGAAAACTATTCTTTCTTTGTTCCATGGTCTTCTTCTGAGTCAGAAGCTAATGTGAAAAATTCTTGGTTTCCTAGTCACAGAGATCTTCAATAATTTTTCCCAAAGTGGTAGAAAATGGCAAGAATTGGACTAAAGCAGATAATAAGAGATATGAAGTCATATTAAACTATAAACACAATACCATTTGGGTTGAAAACTGTTGAATCTGAATTTTTGAAAAGGAAAATTTCAAATGAATTTTTGGTTTATAGAGTCAAACAGAAAGATTTTGAAAAATATTTTAAATGTAAGGAAAATGTAAGCCTTGACTGTAGGCCACTGGTGAAAGGTCCTTAGAGGTACAGCACACACATGCATCTGGAACTCAGGCATGGCTCTTCCTTTTCAGTCGTGTCAATCTGGCTAGTCATTCATCCTTTTGGTCAGTTTTCTTATTCATAAATTAGTAATATTAATGACCAATTTTGGGGGCATTAAGAGTTAAACAAAATAACATACAAAAGGCATTTATCTCAGTGCCTAATATATAGTAAACACTGGATAAATGGTAGCTAACAAAAAGGAATTATCAGTGGGCACACAATAGTTCTCCCTTATCTGAGATTTTGCTTTCCATGGTTCCAGTTACCTGAGGTCAGCCACAATCCAAAGATATTATGTGGAAAATTCCAGAAATAAACAATTCATAAGTTTTACATTGTTTGCCATTCTGAGTAGTGTGATGAAACCCTCAGCCATCCCATTCTGCCCTGTCTGTATGTGAAGGGTCCCTGTGTCCAGTGAGTCTCTCCTGGTCACTTAGCAAACATCTCAACTGTTGAGATATTGCAGTGCTCGTATTCAAGTGATTCCTATTTTATCTAATAATGGTTCCAAAGTAAAAGACTACATATGCTGGCAATCTGGACATGCCAAAGAGAAGTCATAAAGGGCTTCCTTTAAGTAAAAAGATTAAACTTCTTGACCTTATAAGAAAAGAAAAAAGTCGTATGTGGGGCTGCCAATATCCATGATAAGAATGAATCCTCTCCATGATACTGTAATGAAGGAAAAGGAAATCTGTGCTCATTTTACTGTTTCACCTCAAGCTACAAAGTTAGACCACAGTGCATGATAAGTGCTTAGTTAGGACAGAAAAGGCATTAAATTTGTACAACATTATTTTGAGAGAGAGAGAGACCATATTCAGATAACTTTTGTTACAGTATACTGTTATAACTGTTCTATTTTATTTTTAGTTATGCTGTTAATCTCTTACTGTGTCTAATTTAAATTGAACTTCATTCGACTTTAAAGTTTAAATTTTATGTGTGTATAGGAAAGACACACACAAATTTTATGTGTGTATACACAGAGTTTAATACTATGTGTGATTTTAGGTATCTGCTGGGGAACTCTGAACATATTCCTCACAGTTTAGGTCTTGGAACATATTCTCCATCATGTTATGATATTTTACCACTCAAAATACAAAAGGAGAATGTGGCAATGGCTCAGACTTAAAACTACTGGCTTCCAGATGATTTGGTGGCAAAGAATGAAAAAAAAAACCTTTAAGAACTAGCAGGACAGAATATAGGTATCTCCCTTTACATGAAATGGACATTTTCCCTTTACCTTCAAACACAAGAATAATTGACCAATTTTGTAAAACAAACAAATGAATCATTGCTCCTCCTCTATAGTTTTTTTTTCCTATTTATGGAAATAATGCTTCAAAGGTCAGAATGACTTGGACGAAAAGTGGAGGACACTACAGAGAGTGGACCACAAAAGCACAGCGTGGCAGGCTGGTTTGGAGCTTTCTTTCCATTTCAGTTTTTCACTTTCTTCTAAGGACCTTACGACTCTGGTAGCTTCAAGAGACCCCTCAAGTCACTTGCGATGCAGACACTGAAGATCCATCCTAGAGTAAGATTCCAGGCCCAGGAAGTTTTGTTCCCCAGCCTCTCGGAAGAAGAATAGACAACTTCTCCCCTCTGGTCTTTATTCTTCTTTACCTCTAGTTCATTATCTCACATCAACTATGCAGTCTGGGTGAGAAATGACTGTATCAATAGAGTTTTATGGCTGAAGAGATGCTTATAAAACCCTTGGGGTGGGAAAAAAGTTATTGCCTCTTACTGTTTTATGATTATTGGCTTTTGATTACAGAATGTTTTAAGGAAATCTCTCAGTTGTTAAAATGGCTGATTTTTTTCACATTACTGTTATCTTTTTATTATCCACAAGTGATAAAATTAATTTCTCTTCTAAATTCTTAGCTAATCCATTCCATATGCATAGCACCAAAAAGCTCTTTTTTAGCCTAAAGGAAAACATGTTTATCTGTTGCTTTGTTGCTATTTTTCCACAGTATCTCTTCCGAACAAAATATTTACAAAAGATATAAATTGATGTCATAGCTGTACAGTAAGCAACAGATATTATTCCCAGCTAGGAAAAAGACTTAACAAACTGATGAATCAGAAATCTGTTCATAGCTGCATTACAAAGGATAATTATTTTTTACATTATGGTAAGTACCTATACTGAGATTTTCTATCAAGGGGTTAAAAGAATATTAGAGACCAGAAAGAAATGCCTTCTAAAAAATTGTAAGACACACTGAAATTCAAGTTGATCATCATTTGATGGTTGGAACTGTGGACTCTAATGAAGCAGCCAACATTCTTCAAAAGAAGCGATATCAGTGTTGAAGGTGATGGCTGTTGAATAACAAAGCTGTAAGTAATAGGCTTTCTAATCACAGTGTCTTCCCTGCAGAGATGATTGGCTCAGTTTTTTAAAAAACTATATATCTTATAATAATACCAATATAGTAGAAGATAGACTAATCCTCAACATTATGTATTAATATTTTTATAACCCATGAAAAAGACACCATAAATGAGGGAGATAATAATAGGTAACATTTATGAAGCACATATTCTGGGCCAGACAATTTCCATAGTTATCTCAACTAATTTAATGTAACCAACAACCTTAGGAGGAAGGTATTCTTGTCATCTTCATTCTCTCTTACATATGAAAAAAATCAAAGGACAGACAGACACACAAATAAATGTGCTAGGGTCACCAGGTAGGAAATGAGGAAACCTGAATTCAAATCCATGCAGTTTGACTAAAGGGCTGAAGTTTTAACTGGTAGAACATCTTAGGGAAGTTACTGACACAGGATATACTAAAAAACAAATGTATCAGGACATATGCTTAGGCAATAGTGAAGCTGTCATACAAGTTTTTTTTTTTTCCCCATTGCATACCAAGTTAAAAAAAAAAAAGAAAAGCTGCATTGTATGTAGTTAAGGATTGCTCTTTTGAGAAGCAAAACAAAGAAGCTACCCCAAATAACTTCAGTTTAGTTCAGTTCAGTCGCTCAGTCGTGTCTGACTCTTTACGACCCCATGAACCGCAGCACGCCAGGCCTTGCTGTCCATCACCAACTCTCGGAGCCTACCCAAACTCATGTCCATTGAGTCGGTGATGCCATCCAACCATCTCATCCTCTGTCGTCCCCATCTCCTCCTGCCCTCAATCTTTCCCAGCATCAGGGTCTTTTCAAATGAGTCAGCTCTTCACATCAGGTGGCCAAAGTACTGGAGTTTCAGCTTCAACATCGGTCCTTCCAATGAATACGCAGGACCCCAAATACTTAGGTTTATTAAAAACTCTCCGTTTGTTGACTATCGGAATACAAGCTCCTTCACTTTATCAGATCGAACTGTTTTCATAGATTTAAGTTCTAAGTTCGGTCAAATATTTCCGCTAAAGCATACCCTGGGTATGATCAAATTATGGATCATGGATCATGGGGCAGCAGACAGGAAAATATTTTTTGTAGTAGGTCAGAAAATCCAATGTTTATGCTCTAAGCATGCCAGACTTTAAAAAGAAATGAAATTTGCCCCACAAATAAATGCTTTCAGTAGTTGGTTTTGGGGGTTTTCTTTTGTTTTGTTTTGTTTGGAGTGGGGTATAATTAGCTCCACTGCAATTGTATTCAGCTGTGTGAACATTTAAATCACTTACCTAGACTTTCTTTCATGGAATCAAAATCAATTTCACAAAAATTTCTGAGACTGTCAGATTCTACATGCCATGTCTAAAAGCAGTTTTTAAAAATATAAAATGCATGTATATTTGGCAGTAGGCTAAGCATTTTGAGAGATATAATAGACACAGATCTTCAAAGCAAAACATCAGAAGAAATCATCTGTAAAAACATGATAGAGACTTGCAGAGAGTTCAGGTTTAGAGCCAAACAAATCAGGTTGATGAATATGGTTTACAATTCATCAACAATGTGAACTTGGGTAAGTCACAGTAGATACCTCCTAAACCCTTTCAGTGAATCATGAAATGGGGATGACAGTTCTATCTGGGAGAACCATTATGAGGCTCAATTAACATATTCATTAAATATTCAGAATACTAACTAGCACAGGATGGGTGCTCAATAAGCTTACAGAATTACCACTGTCTGCTCAAAAGGACCTGCCTATCAATGCAGGAGACATAAGAGATAAGAGATCAAACCCAAGGTTTGATTCTTGGGTCTGGAAGATGGCCTGGAGAAGGAAAGGGCAACCTACTCCAGTATTCTTGCCTGCAGAGTCCCATGGACAGAGGAGCCTGGAGAGCGATGGTCCATGGGGTCACAAAGAGAAGGGCACAACTGAAATAGCTTAGCAGCAGTGCAGCAGCTCAACCCTTAACATTTAGGCTATAAAACAGTTATCTCCTTTTTAGAGAAGAGGCAGCATGGGTCAAAAACTAATGAGTAATATGAGAGAGTTCTCATGGCCTTATATTGAGTTTGTCATACGGTAATTTCACATTAAATTTTAAAATTAAATGTGTATCTACCTCCTCGTAAACTACTTTTTCTTTAAAATATTCTACTACAGCAGAAACTAACACAACATTGTAAATCAATTATACTCCAATAAATATAATAAAATAAAATATTCTCAAACCACACTTTTGGTGGCAAGAAATATCATGTTTTCACATATGTTTACTGATCCTAAGTTATTTCTAAAATGTTCTTTCTTTTAGGTCTATGCCCAAATAGCAATCAGAATAATATATATTTATAACTTTTTTCCTCAAGCTAAAATTTCATTGCAGTTCTTAATAGCATCACATGTTAATAGTATCCTCTCCTATTTATAAATCTTTCTCATGAAAGAGAAATTGTATTTGGGAACAGATAAAGTCAACACTGCAAAATAAAATGATACCCACCAAATTACCCATGGCAAGAAAAGGGATATTAAAAAAAGATATAACTGTTGCCCCTGTAATTCACATAAAAAAATGTCAGGAAAAGGAGACGGGCAGGAAGATTAGGGGGAAAGGGGATGAAGAAAAAAAGAATGAGAAGAAAAGAGCAAGGGGAGGAGAAGAGAAAACAAGCTTTCTAATATAAAGGTCCCAGTAAATTATTTAAAGTAGAAAATGGGTTACTATATGCATAATGAAAACAAACACTTAATAGAAGACTAAAGTTCTTCCCTACCAGGTTTAAGTGGACAACTCATGACCTGTCATTCGTATTCCTTAATAAAAGAATGCTTTCATTTACAATTCATCTTTTCAAAGCAAAATTTCTTGGGTACAAGTCCAATTCACAGGAATTATGTGAATGAAACTGTTTAAATAATTAAATAACAATAATTATATCTATCATCATCTGATAAGAACAGTACTGGTTTCAGACCCAAAGAAAGGTTTCTGAAGGGGCCAGTTGGAATCTTTTCTAGTGGCCCATCAATATTGCAATGATTGTTCTATTCATTTGGGAAGATAATCGCTCAAGGGTATAGTGAGCAGCATCACTTTCTGGAATTCAAAATCCAGAAAGGTGTTTAGTCTTCTGGAAATTCTTCACCATAAGGTAAAAGAGAGCTGCCTAGAAAATTCTCAGCTTCAGAAACCTTTCTCCATATATTACTGGAGACTGTATCTTAGAATAAATTAAGAAGACATTCTGATTATATACGCGCTGCATTTGGTCTACAAAAGAGCAGCTGTTTTACCTTTTGGTATGAATTTGGCAGCACCAATGGATCAAGAATAAGTATCAAGAGGCAGGGGGACATGTCACATCCTGAATTAGTAATAGTATCATATGATCCAGTTAACAGAGAAAGGGAGGGGATTCATTATAACACAAGCAAAAATAGGTCAACAGCAAAATTATTTATAGTTCCAGTACAAAGAAGCATAGTATATTATGAATTATATCTGCTTTCATGCCCATTATCTTCTATCTTGTTTATTAGTCACTTCACTAAAAGATCTCAGAAAATAAAAATCATTAGTATATAAGAACTCTGCTGCTGCTACTGCTAAGTCGCTTCAGTCGTGTCCGACTCTGTGCGACCCCATAGACGGCAGCCCACCAGGCTCCCCCGTCCCTGGGATTCTCCAGGCAAGAACACTGGAGTGGGTTGCCATTTCCTTCTCCCGTGCGTGAAAGTGAAAAGCAAAAGTGAAGTCGCTCAGTTGTGTCCAACTCTCAGTGACCCCATGGACTGCAGCCTACCAGGCTCCTCTGTCCATGGGAGTTTCCAGGCAAGAGTACTGGAGTGGGGTGCCATTGCCTTTTCCATATAAGAACTCTAAAAGAGGAAATTGATTCTTAATTTTTTTTGTGGGTACATGAATTTTATTACCGGAGAAGGCAATGCTGTTAAGTCGTGTCAGTCATGTCCAACTCTGTGAGACCTCACAGATGGCAGCCCACCAGGCTCCCCCGTCCCTGGGATTCTCCAGGCAAGAACACTGGAGTGGGTTGCCATTTCCTTCTCCCGTGCGTGAAAGTGAAAAGCAAAAGTGAAGTCGCTCAGTTGTGTCCAACTCTCAGTGACCCCATGGACTGCAGCCTACCAGGCTCCTCCATCCATGGGAGTTTCCAGGCAATATTACTGGAGTGGGGTGCCATTGCCTTAATTATAGATTCCTAAATCAAAGACGCATCCTGGAATGTGAAGTCAAGTGGGCCTTAGGAAGCATCACTATAAACAAAGTTAGTGGAGGTAATGGAATTTCAGCTGAGCTATTTCAAATCTGAAAAGATGCTGCTGTTAAAGTGCTGCACTCAATATGCAAGCAAATTTAGAAAACTCAGAAGTGGCCACAGGACTGGAAAGGGTCAGTTTTCATTCCAATTCCTAAGAAGGGCAATGCAAAAGAATGTTCAAACTATCACACAATTGCACTGATTTAACATGCTAGTGAGACAGCTTATTCTTAGGCAGATTGATAAGAAGACCATGGCTCTGGAGGAGGAGGAAGGGACAAATTTGTTTTTTTCTTGTTGTTGTTGTTTTTCTTCTGCAGTCCTTCCTGTTAGTCACATAAATAGTTTGTTTCTTAAGCTCTGAGTTGTTACGGCAACAATCTATTTCACCTAAAACTAACTTTCTTTAAGCCCAGAGCTAATGATTACAAAACAAAACAAGATATCTTGCTCAAGGTTATGTTTTTCCTAAAGCTCTGTACTAATGATTATATAACAACAATGCATCTTACTCAAGGACATGTTTCTCCTTCTTAACAAGAGCGTTCTGTCTAATCCTGTTATCTTAAGATGTATCTTGTGGGAGTAGGTTTGGTAAGACCTTTACAACTTTGATTCTTTTGATCTATTGTTAGTAACCCAACTGAAAAAGTATACACACACACACACATATATATCCCTTGCTAAGACTAGTGACAGGGCACTCTCTGTCCCCTTCTGATGTCTATGTCAGAAGCTTTCTCTATCCCTTTTTAACTGTAATAAAACCTTTGCCACATGAAGCTCCGAGTGCCTGAGCCGCTTCTCTGGTCCTGAAGCTAAATTCTCTCCTTCGGAGATCACAAATCCAACACCATTCACCAAAAGCTATTACTAGGAAGGTAACACTCAAAATCCTTCAAGCTACGCTTCAAGAGTATGTGAACCACAAACTTCTAGATGTACAAGCTATATTTAGCGAAGGCAAAGGAACCAGAGATGAAACTGCCAAGAACAGATTATAGAAAAAAACAAGAGAATTCCAGAAAAAACATCTACATCTGCTTTATTGACTGTGTCAAAGCCTTTGACTGTGTGGATCACAACAAACTGTGGAATATTTTTAAAGAAATGGGAATAGCAGACTACCTTATCTGTTTTCTGAGAAACTAGTATGCAGGTCACGAAGCAACAGTTAGCATCAGACATGAAACAACGGACTGGTTCAAAATGGCAAAAGGGTGTATATACAGCATCAAGGCTGTATATCGTCACCCTGCTTATTTAACTTATATGCAGAATACATCATGAGAAATGCCAGGCTGGATGAAGCTCAAACTAGAATCAAGATTTCCAGAGAAATATCAATAACTTCAGATATGCAGATGTTCTGCTTTATTGACTATGACAAAGCCTTTGACTGTGTGGATCACAATAAACTGTGGACAATTCTGAAAGAGATGGGAATACCAGACCACCTAATCTGCCTCTTGAGAAATCTGTATGCAGGTCAGGAAGCAACAGTTAGAACTGGACATGGAACAACAGACTGGTTCCAAATACGAAAAGGAGTACATCAAGGCTGTATATTGTCACCCTGCTTATTTAATTTATATGCAGAGTACTTCATGAGAATCGCTGGACTAGAAGAAACACAAGCTGGAATCAAGATTGCCNCAGGAAGCAACAGTTAGAACTGGACATGGAACAACAGACTGGTTCCAAATACGAAAAGGAGTACATCAAGGCTGTATATTGTCACCCTGCTTATTTAATTTATATGCAGAGTACTTCATGAGAATCGCTGGACTAGAAGAAACACAAGCTGGAATCAAGATTGCCAGCAGAAATATCAATAACCTCAGATATCCAGATAACACCACCCTTATGGCAGAAAGTGAAGAACTAAAAAGCCTTATGATGAAAGTAAAAGAGGAGAGTGAAAAAGTTGGCTTAAAGCTCAATATTCAGGAAACGAAGATCATGGCATCTGGTCCCATCACTTCATGGCAAATAGATGGGGAAACAGTAGAAACAGTGTAAGACTTTATTTTGGGNAGAGGAGAGTGAAAAAGTTGGCTTAAAGCTCAATATTCAGGAAACGAAGATCATGGCATCTGGTCCCATCACTTCATGGCAAATAGATGGGGAAACAGTAGAAACAGTGTAAGACTTTATTTTGGGGGGCTCCAAAATCACTGCAGATGGTGATTACAGCCATGAAATTAAAAGATGCTTACTCCTTGGAAGAAAAGTTCTGACCAACCTAGATAGCATATTCAAAAGCAGAGACATTACTTTGCCAACTAAGGTCTGTCTAGTCAAGGCTATGGTTTTTCCAGTGGTCACGTATGGATGTGAGTTGGACTGTGAAGAAGGCTGAGCGCCGAAGAATTGATGCTTTTGAACTGTAGTGTTGGAGAAGACTCTTGAGAGTCCCTTGGACTGCAAGGAGATCCAACCAGTCCATTCTGAAGGAGATCAGCCCTGTGATTTCTTTGGAAGGAATGATGCTAAAGCTGAAACTCCAGTACTCTGGCCACCTCATGCGAAGAGTTTATTCACTGGCAAATACTTTGATGCTGGGAGGGATTGGGGGCAGGAGGAAAATGAGACGACTGAGGATGAGATGGCTGGATGGTATCACTGACTCGATGGACGCGAGTCTGAGTGAACTCCTGGAGTTGGTGATGGACAGGGAGGCCTGGTGTGCTGTGATTCAAGGGGTCACAAAGAGTCGGACACGACTGAGTGACTGAACCTGAACCTAAACCTAGGTGAAAGAAGAAGAACTAAAGAGCCTCTTGATGAAGGTGAAAGAGGAGAGTGAAAGAGCTGGTTAAAAATTCAACAATCAAAAAAACAAAAATCATGGTATCCAGTCCCATCACTTCACAGCAAATAGATGGGGAAACAATGGAAACAGTGACAGGCTTAATTTTTTGTGGACTCCAAAATCACTGTGGACAGTGATGGTAGCCACAAAATTAATAGACACTTTCTCCTTGAAAGAAAAGCGATGACCAACCCTGAAATCATATTAAAAGCAGAGAAATTACTTAGCCAAGAAAGGTCTGTAGAGTTAAAGCTATGGTTTTTCCTGTAGTCATGTATAGACGTGAGAGCTGGACAATAAAAAAAGGCTGAGCACTGAAGAATTGATGCCTTCAAACTGTGGTGATGGAGAAGACTCTTGACAGTTCCTTGGGCAGTAAGGAGATCAAATCAGTCAACCTTAACATCAGTTCAGTTCAGTTGCTCAGTCATGTCCAACTCTTTGCGACTCCATGATTCACAGCACGCCAGGCCTCCCTGTCCATCACCAACTCCTGGAGTTCACTCAGACTCATATCCATCGAGTCAGGGATGCCATCCAGCCATCTCATCCTCGGTCATCCCCTTCTCCTCCTGCCCCTAATCCCTCCCAGCATCAGTGTCTTTTCTAATGAGTCAACTCTTCGTGTGAGGTGGCCAAAGAACTGGAGTTTCAGCTTTAGCATCATTCCTTCCAAAGAACTCCCAGGGCTGATCTCCTTCTGAATGGACTGGTTGGATCTCCTTGCAGTCCAAGGGACTCTCAAGAGTCTTCTCCAACACCACAGTTCAAAAGCATCAATTCTTCGGCGCTCAGCCTTCTTCNTCTTTTCTAATGAGTCAACTCTTCGTGTGAGGTGGCCAAAGAACTGGAGTTTCAGCTTTAGCATCATTCCTTCCAAAGAACTCCCAGGGCTGATCTCCTTCTGAATGGACTGGTTGGATCTCCTTGCAGTCCAAGGGACTCTCAAGAGTCTTCTCCAACACCACAGTTCAAAAGCATCAATTCTTCGGCGCTCAGCCTTCTTCACAGTCCAGCTCTCACGTCCATACATGACCACTGGAAAAACCATAGCCTTGACTAGACAGACCTTAGTTGGCAAAGTAATGTCTCTGCTTTTGAATATGCTATCTAGATTGGTCATAACTTTTCTTCCAAGGAGTAATCGTCTTTTAATTTCATGGCTGCAATCAACATCTGCAGTGATTTTGGAGCCCCCAAATATAGTCTGACACTGTTTCCATTGTTTCCCCATCTATTTGCCATGAAGTGATGGGACCAGATGCCATGATCTTCGTTTTCTGAATGTTGAGTTTTAAGCCAATTTTTTCACTCTCCACTTCCACTTTCTTCAAGAGGCTTTTTAGTTCCTCTTCACTTTCTGCCATAAGGGTAGTGTCATCTGCATAAATCAACCTTAAACATTTATTAGAAGGACTGATGCTGAAGTTGAAGCTCAATTAATTTGGCCACTTGATGTGAAGAGCTGACTCATATTGGAAAAGACCCTGAAGCTGAGAAAGATTGAAACCAGGAGGGGAAAGGCATGACAGAGGATGAGATGTTTGGATGGTATCACTGACTCAATGGACATGAGTTTGAGCAAACTCTGGGAAATAGTGAAGCCAGGCAGGCTGCAGTCCATGGGGTTGCAAAGAGCTGGACATGACAGAGCAACTGAACAGCAACAGCAACAAATCAAAGATAGTTGTATCAAGTAACATATACAAATCCAAGATTTGTATATATTACAAATATATACATCAAGCTGCATTTAATTTCCATATTGACATTTTGAATTTCATATTGACATATTCTATTTCCATACTGACAATTTCCATCTTGTCAAATAACCAGCAACAATGTTTTGAACTGTTGAGAGTGCTAATGATATTTTCATGTCTTCCAAAAGTAAGGAGGTATCTCTTTATTACTTTATCTGTCCTTTAATTATTTCTGAGATTGAGGCACATTTCACATATTAATTTGCATTAATGTCTCTTCTTCTCATTTCTCTACTTTCTTTATTGTTACAAATGAGATGCTTATACATCATAGATAATAACAAGTCATCCTAAGAGGCCTCGCCTCTGCAATTCTGGAAAAGCTGGAGAAAAATCTTTCATTTTATTAATTCCATGTTTTATCATATAGCTATTAAGCATTTTAGAGATTTCATCCTTTTCTCATAGATCCTAAATTTCATCTTTGCATAGATTAAGGTTCATTGTTCTTCTTAATTCAGAAACCTACTATTTGGAATGAAGGTTTCATTTTCCTTTTTAAAAATTCCATTGAGATTTTGATAGAAGTTTTATTGTATTTTCAGATCAACGAGGGAAAATTTATAACACTGGTCTTTATAACATTGGTTCCAACAGTAAGAAAAATGTTTATAAAACTATTCAGTTTTGTTTTTCTTTTCATAAACAACTATGCATATTTAGGGGGTTCCCTGGTAGCTCAGACGGTAAAGAGTCTGCCTGCAGTGCAGGAGATCCATGTTCAATTCCTTGGTTGGAAAAATCCCCTGGGGAAGGAAATGGCAACCAACTCCAATATTCTTGCCTGGAAAATCCCATGGATGAAGGAGCCTGACAGATTACAGTCCATGGGGTTGCAAAGAGCTGGACACAGCTGAGCAACTTCATTTTCACTTGTTCACTTTCATGCATATTTCAAGCTGTATTTCTATCACATTTTCACATATGATTATTGACCCAAACAAAAACTTCCCATTTTTATATAATTATATGGTACCTGTCCACTGTAATATATATCTTTTACCATATATGGAGATGATAATATATATTTCTCTTTAATGTATCGATAAGTGAACTTCAGACTTCTCAAGTGGTCCTAGTGGTAAAGAACCTGCCTGCCAATACAAGATGTTAAAGAGGCGTGTTCCATCCCCATGTTGGGAAGATTCCCTGGAGGAGAGCATTCAACCCACCCCAGTATTCCTGCCTGGAGAATTCCTTGAACAGAGAAGACTGGCGGGCTACAGTCCATAAGGTCGCAAAGAGTCAGACATGACTGAAGTGACTTAGCACGCGCGTATAGAGAACTGCATTAATATATTTGCTAAAGTGTAAGGATTCTCAGCTTAAAATGCTACTTGATGTTATATATGCTTCTCTGAAAACAGTACTAATTACATACCTATAGTCACAATAAGGAATGATCTCTAATAAGAGCTCAAACTCACATGCCTATGGGAACCAAGCAAGTGACATACTAATACAGATCTAGACACAGGGAGCAGTAAAGGCTGTAACGAACTGAAAAATAGGTATCTGGTACCTAAAAACACATGTTCCTTATGTTGCCGTTAAGTTGCTCAGTCATGTCTGACTCTGTGATCCGATGGACTGCAGCCCACCAGGTCTTCCTGTCCCTCACCATCTCCCAAAGTTTGCCCATGTTCATGTCCACGGCATCAGCAATGCCGTCCAGCCATCTCATCCTCTGATGCCCTCTTCTCCCTCTGCCTTCAATCTTTCCCAGCATATGGTCCTTACACGTGTTCCAAAAAAAGACACCAAAGATGAATTAATAACTAAGTGATGGTAGTATCTCTTGGTATGTGCTTTTTGTGCAAAAGGTATCTGTTCTTTGTTTTTCAGTTATCCAATGATCATATACTGAGGACTGATTAATGTGTGTATAAGAATGTCATGTTAGGTACTAAGATGGTAACAGAATGGAATAACGTGCTCAGTCATTCAGTTGTGTCCAACTCTTTGCGACCCCATGGACTATGGCCCACCAGGCTACTCTATCCATGGAATTCTCTAGGCAAGAATACTGAAGTGGGCAGCCATTCCCTTCTCCAGGGGATCTTCTTGACCCAGGGAATCAAACCCTGGTCTCCTGCATTACAGGCAGATTCTTTACCATCTAAGCCACTGGGGAAGCCCTTTCACTTTTACTTTTTTCATAGAATATTATATTAGGCACTAAGGTGGTAACAGAATTGAATAAAACATGATCTTCCTAGGGAAGATTATAATATAATCAGAAATGTATAACAAAAAATATATCAATTACCAGATCATTGTTACATGCTATTCTAAGACTATCTATATCTGATAATAAACAAAGAATTTGGGAACTGCCCACTGGATTATGTAATAGATTAGGGGAGATTCCAAGAATTGACTTAATTTCTCCTTTATTGTCCTAATTAATTCCAATATGGAATGTAAATCATGGTATCTTGCAATACAGTATTTAAATGAATTAACCAATGGTTATACATACAAATTCACCTTAACAATTCAAAAGCAGTGGGGATAAATTTACTGATTCACATGTTTTTGTGAGCATGTGTGTGTGATTATTTGTAAATGGGATTAATGAAATTTCAAAATATTTTCCAGTTATCTTTTGAAGTATAAAGAATAAATTTATTTTTCTCTGTGGAAAAAAAAAGAAACATTAAATGTTACTTGATGTCTTTTTTTAAAAATCCTACTAAAGAAAAATTCAAATAAGTAAACAAACATTCCATAGCCATTTCTCCCATATCCTCCTGGAAGAAACAGTATATCCATTAGGTGGCAACTCTATATGTATACAAGTAGGAAAAACTTAGAAAATTAATTTGTACAGAGACTCTGGCTTCCTCTCTTTCCCAAGAGTTTGACATGTAGCATTTTAATTTGCTTACAAAATAATTCCATGTTTAAAGAGGTTGCTGTTGTTACCGTCATTGCTGTATAAAGCCCCAAATCAGGTTAAGTCACAAATTAACATCCAGTTCAGTTCAGTTCAGTCACTCACTCATGTCTGACTCTTGGCAACCCATGGACTGCAGCACACCAGGCCTCCCTGTCCATCACCAACTCCTGGAGCTTCCTCAAACTCAAGTACATCAAGTTGGTGATACCATCTAATCGTCTTATCCTCTGTCATTCCCTTCTCCTGCCTTCAACCTTTCTAAGCATGAGGGTCTTTTCCAATGAAAAAGGTGGAAAAGTGGCCAAAGTATTGTAGTTTCAGCTTCAGCATCTGTCCTTCCAATGAATATTTAGGATTTATTTCTTTTAGGATGGACTGGTTTTATTTCCTTGCAGTCCAAGGGACTCTCAAGTTTTCTCCAACACCACAGTTTAAAAACATCAAATCTTTGGCGCTCAGCTTTCTTTATGGTCCAACTTTCCAGTTACTCCTAAAGCTATAATGTCCATTTTTGAAAACTTTAAAACTCACTTCTCAAGTATTAATCTGTTATTGTCTGATTAAATGTTAGATTAATGGATCACATTATTATGACACTTTCTTGAATAAATCCTGCTTTACATGCTCATGAGAAGACCCCATTATTTATGGTATTCACTGCTGTTTGAATTCTACAAGTTTGATCAAAAGTAAATATGAAATATAAAGAAACAGCAAGTATTATTCCATAACAAAATATTACAGAAGAAACACTGATTTACATAGTAGAATAATTTGAAAACAAATGAATAGTTTAATGCCGTTAGACTTTTTCTTCAAAAAAAAAAAAAAGAAGAAGCTTGTTTCACTCACTTTCAAGATTTTGCTTTTGAAGTTTCTTCTTCTATAGAAAAAATTTAAAGATAGTTTCATGGTTGTGATCTCTCCATTTTCATTTCTAATTTTATTGATTTGATTTTTCTCCCTTTGTTTCTTGATGAGTCTGGCTAATGGTTTGTCAATTTTATTTATCCTTTCAAAGAACCAGCTTTTGGCTTTGTTGATTTTGCTATGGTCTCTTTTCTTTCTTTTGCATTTATTTCTGCCCTATTTTTTTTTAACATTTCTTTCCTTCTACTAACCCTGGGGTTATCCATTTCTTCCTTTTCTAATTACTTTAGATGTAGAGTTAGGTTATTTATTTGACTTTTTTTTGTTTCTTGAGTTACGCTTGTATTGCTATGAACTTTCCCCTTAGCATTGCTNTCTTTCTTTTGCATTTATTTCTGCCCTATTTTTTTTTAACATTTCTTTCCTTCTACTAACCCTGGGGTTATCCATTTCTTCCTTTTCTAATTACTTTAGATGTAGAGTTAGGTTATTTATTTGACTTTTTTTTGTTTCTTGAGTTACGCTTGTATTGCTATGAACTTTCCCCTTAGCATTGCTTTTATACTGTCCCATGGGTTTTGGGTTGTTGTGTTTTCATTTTAATTCATTTCTATGCATATTTTGATTTCTTTTTTTATTTCTTCTGTGATTTGTTGGTTATTCAGAAATATGTTGTTAAGCCTCCATATGTTGGAATTTTTAATACTTTTCTCCTGTAATTGAGATCTAATTTTACTGTATTATGGTCAGAAAAGATGCTTGGAATTATTTCAATTTTTTTGTATTTATCAAGGCTAGATTTATGGCCCAAGATGCGATCTATCCTGGAGTAGGTTCCGTGAGCACTTGAGAAAAAGGTGAAATTCATTGTTTGGGGGGAAATGTCCAACCAACTTAGAAATGAAAATGGAGAGATCATAACAGACAATACAGAAATACAAAGGATCATAAGAGACTACTATCAGCAATTATATGTCAATAAAATGGACAACATGGAAGAAATGGACAAATTCTTAGAAAAGTAGAACTTTCCAAAGATGAACCAGGAAGAAATAGNAAAAAAAAAAAAAAAAATAGTTTCATGAAATCACCCTGAATTTCTGCTATATCAATGTGCCCTTGAGAAATTAAATGTCAACAACCCAAAATAGTGATTTCTATACTCCAGAGGCTGAATGGTATTCAAGCCTCAATGATTGAAACTGTGGCCACAAACAGAAGATTTCTCTGCTACATTTAGTAGGGTTTCAACCATGTTATTAACTGAACCAGAAATAAAGTCAGGGACACACTCTGCAAGGAAATATGTCACTCTAAAATAGAGTTAGAGTGATACCTCCTTATAGTTGTCAGCATGCAAGAAAGGTGTTTTATAATTTTATACCCTTATGCCCTCCTTCTTTATTGAGTTGGAAAATTAAATGGAGGCAGACATTTAATGTGTAAGCTTCCTCTGATCTACTACAGTAAACCTTCACATTACACTTTTCTGTAATCAAGGAAGACTTCATTTCCATCCATAACTGGATATCTAGAATGATGCTACAACCTATACTGGGAAGAAGCAGCTATTAGCAATGGTGACAAGCACCGATCAATCTCTTTTTTCCAAGGCTGATAGGCCATTGACAAGAATCCATCAAACTGCCTTCAGGGAGACAACGTGGGCACAGCTGACAGATTCAGAGAAATCTGGTAGTCATCCCTGATTCTACTCCTTACTGTAATAGCTATGTGATTTGACTTTGGACAAGTTATGTAACTTTTGATTCTTTTTTCCTACTAGTAAAATAAGGACTGTACTATATACCTTAGAGGATTTACAGAAGGATTAAATAAATTAAGCATTCAAAGTGCCCAATAAGTATAAGGTACACAGTTGCTGCTCAGTATGTATTAATTTTTCAATTATTTTGTCTCCAGATAAGATCATTTTCCAAAAAATGAAAAGAGATTTATCTCATAAAATAATCCATAATAATTATAGAAAGACTAGAGATCACAGGAAATAATAAACCACAACATACCACCTAGAAACAGTCAGTTAAAAAACTGACATATAACCTTCCAGAAAACAATATAAACATTTATATAACCATATTGTACATGTTAATTTTAAACTTTTTTTATCTAAACACAACATCACTTTAATGTCATTCTTTTAATTAACATCTTCAATATCCTCAATTTTAGAAATCACTAATATTCTCTTGATTAATGTGCTTTTTCTTCTGTAAAGTTTTTTCCTATTAATATTAATAAATTTGCAAGGAACATTCTTAAATATTCCATTTTTACACACTTGGCAAAATATTTCCTTAGTATTTTATATCTATTTTTATTATTTGATATAACTATTACATAATAGCTGTGTTCTGCATAAGACTCATCCCACCTCAGCTGCCCTTAGAAGTGAATTTTAAAAGTTCCATTTAAAAAGTGAATAACCTAATAATACTAAACATTTGAGGGAAGGTGCCCCCCAAGGTGGAAGTTTTCAATCTTATATATGAAATGTTAAAAAAAACTGAGTTCAAAGTTATGGAACCTAACAAGATGAGTTCTAAGTCTATTATGCTTTAGACCTAAAAAAAAATTACTTGAAGCTCAAACATAATTTTTTCCACATGATTAAATAAGTACATAAGACAGCAGGGAATCTTAGCAATAGTTCACTCAGCATCTGGCAAAACTCTCCCAGGTCTTCAATTCTGAGGCTTGCCAGATGACTAAACCTGAAGGACACAGCCCCAGGTAGGGTGATGGTCATCAGCACTGCCCAGGTAGAAAGCACCACTGAGTCCATATTGAGGGTGCTGAAGTGTTCTATCTAATGAGCAGAATCTAATCTGAACTCTGCAGGGCATAATCACAGAATTCCATAGGATTCAAGTCTAAATGTACCCGCTTTTTCTTTTTTTAAACAACGACTAGAATTTTACAGTAAGCTTGGGCAGAAGGCAGCCAATCTCTGATGCTGATGAAGACCTGTGAAGCCTAGAATATGAAGTAGCATAATCAAGTCAATAATAGCAACACAGCACTATCTTCACAAAATCCCTTAGCTGCTAAAAGCTCAACTCCTATACATCACACAAGCTAAGAGCTTTGTTACAACCTTTCTAACTTGATGTGGGTGGGGTGGGGGCCAGAGGGGG
>SJYA01001215.1:750845-767201 GCA_006410615.1 Neotragus moschatus | reverse complement strand
TGTTTGTATATTTAATATGAATATATTATAAATGTTAGAATAAATTATATACATGCTATAATACATATCATATAAAATATTTTATATAATATATAAAAATTATTTATATTTCTATTATGTCATAGAATCTAAGTATAACTTCCTTATGTTGGTAGACAAATTGTGATCTAAATCAAAATAAAGTGAAAAAGTAGAGTTGTTTTTTCAGTACAAAGAGCACCACTACAGTAAGACTTATATATATTCCATTGCAAGTGATGATAAACAAAAGTATGATATATAGATTGTTTAAAACATCGGTACTTCCATTATTCAATATATTCACCATAAAAGAGACAAGTTATTAGAATAAATATGAAATGTACACATGCATGTACAAATGAACGAACTGCATGATCTACAAATCAAAAGTTATCTTGAACATGAGCATGAGATTAACATTGATTTCTAACTTTAAGTTCTAGTTATGAGGACTAATGAGTAGAACACTTAAATCACCATATCTCCTGTTTCTTCTCCATTTACTCCCTGTTGTAAAAAACTATAAAACTAAAAATCTATAGAGTTACTATGAAGTAACTCTGTTCAAGTACTGGACCATCAGACAGCACAGGGCTATAATCCTTGGAAGAAAGGAAACACAGGAAGTGAGAGTCATAAGCTCCATAACCTCTCGCCCAGGAGCACATCCAAAGCACAGCAATAGTAAGTATATCTTAAGCAGAGAGCAAGTTTGGTCAGTAGAAGAAATGGATCTTGGGATCTGTGAGCTAAATGGGAATTCCATAAGACAGTGATTAATCAGACATAGCAGTTTAAAGGACCAGAGAACAAAGACTTTCAGAGGAAAATGCTAGTCATTCAGTTGAGATTCTAAGAAGCCTTTTCTTGGAATCAAGCTTCTCTAGTCCTTGGCGCCTATCCTTTGTCCCCCAAAATAAAAAGCCTAAAAATCAGCCTCAACAAGACCAAACTAATCTACTAGTAATTACTAATTAGAACACTCAACAAATTTTAAATGAAGAAAACAAAATCTGAACTATTGGTAGTATAGCATTTTAAAAAATTGAATTCAAATATTATTCCTGGGAGAAGCAGGAAAAATGACTGAAAAATGGGAGAGAAACAGTTAAAAAAGAAGATCAAAGATTCTTTCTTTCTTTCTTTCTTTCTTTTCTGAGGGGGCTGCATTTTTGGTATTCTTAGGTAAGGACTTTAAAAGAGCCTTTATAAATATTCTCATGGATTCAAAGGAAAAGAAGTATATAATAAAGAAGCAAATGAGAAATCTCAGCAGAGATACAAAAACTATTTTTCTTAATCAATTGGAAGTTCTGGAATTGAAAAAGAGAAGAAAATGTAACTGAAAAATCATCAATAAATTAAAATGTGGCAGGAAGAATTTTTTTAAAGAAACAAAAAAGTAAATAGGACAAAAGACACTAAAATAGTAATACGGTTGATTTAAGCCCCAAAGAGTTCAATAATTATACTGAATGTAGGTATAAATAGATGAGATACCCTCATTCATACAGAGATTGTTGAACTAGACAAGAAAGAAAGACTCAATTATATGCTGCCCACAGAGAGAGATTTTAAATATAAAGATCCAGGGAGATGTAAAACTACACACAAACACACACACAATTCTAATACTAACAATAGGAAAATCAGAACGGCTAATTAAAAATTGACACATTAGACTTTTAGGCAAGGAATGCAACTAAACATAAGGAGAAACTGTCACACTCATAAAAGCATCAATTTATCAAAAAGACAACATGGAAATGAGTATCCCATCTGACTGCAGAGCTCTGAAATATATGAAGCAAAAACTAACAGATCTAAAGAAGGAAAATGACTAATCTACAACTATGGATGGAAACTTTAACAACTCTCTCAAATAGTTGATGAATAAATTAGACCAAAAACTCAATAAGGATACTGAAGATCTGAATGAAAAAACAAGATACACAAAATAGTATTTATAAAATACCACACCCAGACAGAAGAATACACATAATCTCCTGGTGCACATGGAATATTCACTAAGATCGGCTACATACTGGGGCATTCAATTAGTTCAAAAATTTCTAATAACTGATGTATGTGTGTAGCATGTGCGTGTGTGTGCATATTCTGACAATAACAGAATAAAATTAGATTCCAAAAACACAACACTGTAAAATCACAAAATATTTTTAAACAACTTATAGAATATGTAAGCAAATACATAGAATATTAAAATATTTTGAACTGAATGATGACAACAGAATAATTCAAAATTTGTGGGGTTTATACAAAACAGTTTTTACGGAGAAATTCATAGTTTTTATATGGAATAAAAAAGAGTTTAAATATAATGACATTAGTGGAAGAACTGGGGAAATCCATATAAAGTCTGTAGGTTATTTAATAATTTTGAAAAAATGTTATGTAAGATGTTAACAAAATATTAGCAAAAAAAATCTAGTAATATATTAGAAGAGTAATTCAGCATGATTAAATGGAGCTTATTTTAAAATCAATCCATATATTTCTTTCACCCACTAACCAAATAGACAAGAAAAATAATATGACCATATTAATAGGTTTAGAAAAAGCATGTTGTAAAAAATACCAATTTGTGATTTAAAAAAAAAAAACCCACAGCAATTAGAAATAGAAGGGAAATTTCTTACTCTAATAAAAAGACATTTCTGAAAAATTTTCAGATATCATATTTAATATTTGGAATCTTATTTCCCCCTAAAGTGAGAAATAAAGCTAGGATCTCTGTTATCATCATTTCTATGTCTAACAAATGTTGTATTAGAAATTGAAGCCATTGTAATAACTAAGCAATAAAGATTAGAAAGTGCTGGGAGCCAGCGTGAGGGACTCCACCCATGGCAAAGGTCATGAGGAAGGAGGCTTGGCATACACAAAGGCGTGATCAAGCCTCAGGAAACCCCCTGTTCCCGAGCATCTACCCCCAAAACCAGTCTGTTTTATGCTCTCACCTACACCTCTGACTTTACAGGGGGCTCTCCCCCATAACCATTTCTCTCGAGAAGGAGTTAACTTTCAGCTCCAGTTAATAAAAGTTTCCAGGCGTGACAAGAGTGTATCAACTTATGAACTCCTCTGAAGGTTATCTAGCCTGCCTGCACAGGTTCGTCTAGCCACATGTGATTGTTTACAGCCTCCCAACAGTGAGAGGCACAAGATGTTTTAGACTTACTAAAGGTAGATTCTTTGGGGAAGTTAGAATTTATTAGTATAGTGGGTCGGTTAAGAATTATATTGGTGAAGGATTTTTCATTTGTTGTGCCAATAATTGCTGCTAATTCCCTGCCCTGGGTGTGACAAGGGTGTCTCAGGTCNTCACCAAGCTTACTAATTCTGCCTGGGCTTCTAAGATTGGACTAGGGAGGCCTCAGTGCCTCCTCTCTTTCGGGAGAATGGAAAGACACCTGTGGCCTACGTAGGTGGTGATTGGTATTCCATGTAAGCCAAGTTATTCAGCTTCTTTTCTCTGCTAATTTTCTAATCCCTATCTGTAATTAAATAAGTTTTTTCCTAGGATGCCGACTCCGTCTCCACCTTCGAATTACCCTGGATCCACCAGGGCTGGACCCCGGCAAGTGGCGCCCGGAACAGGCTATTCAAAGGTAAGTTCCCCGAGCAATTAGGGTCATCAGCTCTATTGCTCAGAACAACTAGGGTCGTCACCGCTGTTGTTCCCCCAGTGTTGAGTTTTTGGGATGGATAGGACCCCACTTAGGGTGCTACAGACCCCCCTGTAGGATAGACAGTGTGAGTAGGAGTGGGAAGTGTTGAAGGGTTTAAGAGAAACCTGATTTTCAAGTTGAAAGAAACCTGCTTTCTTAGGGTTGAAAAGAAGACTCCCCTTGCCGAAGGTAAGGCATAAAACTGTTCACAGATGATATGACTAGGTACATAGGAAATCCTAAAAAATACAGAAACAAAAATACTGAGTTTGATAAGGGAACTTAAGGAAGCTCATAGAAGGCAAGGCGAACAATCAAACATTGTTATTGTTTGGTTGCTAAGTTGTGTCTGATTCTTTTGTGTCCCCCATGGTGCAGCCAGCCAGGTTCCTCAGTCCATGGGATTCTCCAGGCAAGAATCCTGGAGTGGATTGCCATTTCTTTCTCCAGGGAATAATCCTGACCCAGAGATCAAACCCGTGTCTCTTGCGTCTCCTGCATTGGCTGGTGGGTTCTTTACCACTGTGCTATCATGGAAGCCCAAACAATGGGATGACTGGAAGATAAATTAACTCACCATTTATAAAAACATCAAAAATATGTACACAAAATATGTATGAACCATTTTAACAAAGCATGTGCAATACCTCTATACAAACATTCATGAGATAAATTAGAGAAGACCAAATAAATGAAGAAATACATCATGCTCATGCATTGGACTACAAAATATTGTTAAGCTGTCAATTCTCCCCAAATCGATATGTAAATTCAATGCAACCAAAATAAATCTTCCAGCAAGTGCTTTTTTTTTCCCCCAAAAGATGGTAACTTTACTCCACAATTTATATGAACTTGCAGAGGACCTAGAAAAGGCAAAATAATCACAAAAAAGAATGAAGTCAGAGGACTTGCACGATCTGGTTTCAAGTCTCTGCTTTAAAGTGGAAACTACTGCCCAGAGGCTGGCTGCTGCTTCTTTTTGTAAATAAAATTTTAGTGCTACACAGCAACAGCTCCTCACTTACATATTATATATGGCTGCTATCCTCTACTACAGAGCTAAATCATTTTCAGAGAGATCTTATCTCCTACAAACTCAAAACACTTACTATTTGCCTCCTTCAGAAAAAGTTTATCAACCGTGACCTAAAGTTACAGTAATCAAGATGGTGATACCAGCATGAGAGAACAAGAGCAATGGAGCAGACTCGAATCCAGCAAGAGAATCATACTTACGTATTTTAATTTTTGTCAAAGGCACTAAAAACTATAATACAGTGGAAAAGGGTCATTTTTTAAAAAACAAATAATGAAAAATTGCTATTCATAAAAAAGAACCTCAATTCCCTATCTCAATCCATAGAGAAAAAATTAATTCAGTTTGGATCACAGATCTAAACATAAAAGCAACAACTATAAAGCTCCCTGAAGAAAACATAGAAGGATATTTATAACTTTGGATAGTCAAAGATTTTTTGAACAGGACATAGAAAGCATTAATTAGGTAAGAAAACACTGCTGAACTGTACTCCAAAAACTTTAAAACTTCTGCTCATAAAAAGGTGTTAAACCCAAACTGGGGCATATTCCAAAAAAATAAATGACCTGACTCCAAAAAATGTCTGAGGTCTAGAAAGCCCAGGAAGCTATCACACACTGCACGAGACCGTGTACGTGCGTGCTCAGCCATGTTTGGCTCTTTGTGACACCTCAGACTATAGCCCACCAGACTCCTCTATCCATAGAATTTTCCAGGCAAGAATATTAGGGTGAGTTGCCATTTCCTACTCCAGGAGATCTTCTTGACCCAAGAATTGAACTTGCATCTCCTGCACAGGCAGGCAGACTCTCTAGCACTGGGCCCTCTGAGATGCCCATAGGAGACTAAGGAGAAATGGAAACTAAATGTAATGTGGTGCTTTAGAAAGGATTCTGGACCAGAAACAGGGCGTTACTGGAAAAACAGGAGAAATCTGCATAAAGTCTGTAGGTTATCTTATAGTATAATACCAGTGTTAATTTCTTAGCTTGGAAAATTGTTATGTAAGATGTTAACATTAAAAGAAGCTAGATGAAAGGCACTTGGGAATTCTCTGTGCTATCTTTGAAACTCCTCTGTAAAACTAAAATTATTTTGAAATAAAACTACTGGGGCGGGGGGGAGAAAAGGTTGCTATGAAAATGAATAGATAAGTCACAGACCATATACATTCACATACACACATATACACACATATGTATATATACACACACATACATACACTGAAAGGGACTATAAGTAGAATGTGTGCGTAACTGCTACAACTCAGTTATGAAATAACAAACCATTTAAAAATGAACAAAAGACTAAAACAGACACTTCACAAAAGAAGATATGTAAACTGGTCAATAAGCATATGAAAAATTGCTCCATAGCATTAGTCATCAGAGAAAATGCAAATTAAAATCACAGTGAGATACCATTACACCCCCACTAGAATGGCTAAATTTATAAAGAACACCACCAACGGTTGGCAAGGATGTAGAACAAACCAAATTTTCCTAACTACTGGTGGGAGGGCAAAGTGAAATGACCACTTTGGAGAATAGGTTGGCAGCTCCTTATGAAGTTAATCATATATCTACACAAAACCTTCTAATTCCACTTAGTATTGGATATTTATCTAAGATAAATGGAAATATATCTACACAAAAAGATTGGGGCTAAAATGTTCAAAGACTGTTTTAAAAGGAAAATTGTTTTAATACTAACTGGTGGCTCATGGTAAAGAATCCACTTATCAGTGCAGGAAACAGGTTTGAAATGAAGACTTCCTGGAGAAGGAAATGGCTACCCACTCCAGTACTCTTGCCTGGGAAATCTCATGGACAGAAGAGCCTAGTGGGCTACAGTCCATGGGGTCACAAAGAGTCAGACATGACTTAGCATCTAAAAATGAAGTAAAAAAGATTCTTTTTCAATCAAGAAATGTCTATTCTCTCACAGGCACTGTGTTAATAAGAGCTTTAGAAATATAAACTTACTTAACCCTCACAAAAACACTACGTAGATACATAAGTTGCCTATTCATTTATTCTACAAAGATTTAAGAAGCTATAGTGTGTCAAGCAATGCTCTTGCAGGTGACAAACTGCATGTCAATTTCCCTGTTCTCATAAAGCTTGCACTCTGGATAGGGAGAAGGCTGATAGACAAAGACAACATGGATAAATTACCAACATGTTACATGGGTAACAATGTTGTCCACATTTGAGAGATGAGGCTTGAGAGATAGAGGCTGGGATTTGGATCCAGTTTCTCTGGCCCAAAATGTAGAACCCTGACCATGACACTATCCTGCCAAAGAAAACACTACAACTCCTTGTCTCTCAAGATGACATCACTCTTTTTAGGTTGCCACTGTAGCAAACAGATGTTAAACTCAAATAAGTAATTTTGAACTAAATTTACTAAAAGGAAGATAAACTGTCCAGGTTTCTGAACAGAAAATAGGATGAAGCTTGTGATTTCCATGAAGAAGAGAGGTGATTACAAAGAGACCTGAAGGATGCAGTTAGTAGACAAAGAGATAAGTCACAGCCTCTGGCCCTGGCACTGATTCAGAACAGGGTAAGCCAAATTATTCTTCTTTGCTATTCTTTTACCTTTGCACATGGCCCTAGAATTCTTAAGTTTTTGCTCATGTAGTAAAAATAAGGCATGTAAATCTGTAAACCACCATTGCATAAGTAAGGTAGAGTTAATCTGCCGGAGTAACCCAATTTTTTTCTAAGCTATTCTGTCTCTGGAGAGGCCTTGTGGCTCCTTTTTAAACCAGCCGTACTTAACTCCATTACAGAAAGCTATATAAAGAAATGAGGCAACACCACATAAATGGAGTGCTAGATTGCTCTTATTTCACTTACTCTGCATTGTCTCAAAATATTAATAACAGACGTAAAACAGGCCACAGATAATTCACTCTTTGATTAAAGTACCTCTGCTGCTGCTAAGTCGCTTCAGTCGTGTCCAACTCTGTGCGACCCCAGAGACGACAGCCCACCAGGCTCCCCTGTCCCTGGGATTCTCCAGGCAAGAACACTGCAGTGGGTTGCCATTGCCTTCTCCAATGCGTGAAAGTGAAGTCGCTCAGTCGTGTCCAACTCTTAGGGACCCCATGGACTGCAGCCCACCAGGCTCCTCCATCCGTGGGATTTTCCAGGCAAGAGTACTGGAGTGGGGTGCCACTGGGTCTAGTGGAGATCTAATAACCTCAATGTATAGAGGTCACCTGGAAAAACACTGAATAAATTTCTCAGGACCAATTTTTTTTAAAGGCTATATCTCTGAAAGTCACAATGGAGATCTGTAGGAATATACACATTTTAATTGTACACAAAGCCTTTTAAGAAAATACTTCATGTAAAGCACAAACAAGATGTATTTTACACAACACTGCATTGTAAGGTAGTAAATCTAAACTGAAATCATATTATCTGTACATGGGAAGATTCAGTCTGTGGTAACCCCAAAGGGATGCATACATGTAACCACTTTAGAAAGTTTTCAACATCTTGTAGAGGGCTTTTGCTCCTGCTGTCTGCTTTGTTTTTAAACTAGACAGAATTAAACTACATTTTTAGTTTCTAAAAGTAACTTTCTCTGCTTTGTATTCAAATGTTTAAATTTATATATGGTTAGTTTTTTAAAAATCTTGTCCCTTTCAAGTAGAAAAAGGAAAAAAACCTAAGTTACATTTTCATAGTAAGTTGACAGTGTCTCTTTAACAACAACTAATAAATATCAAATACAAAATACATTCGGTATAATTAGCTAAGGGAACTGCAATGATTTTCATCAAAATCACATGAAATCACCCCAGTGTTTTGCAAGAGGAAATGGCTTCACAGGAATATGCCTAACATGCCTTCTTGTATTGTACAGTATATGTTAACAATGCCAGTCCACGTGTACATCCCTGAATACCATGCTCAGTTTTATTACTTTGAAAGTTAGGCACATGCTGTTTCATTTCCCTCAAAAGCTTTTATTTCATATTTTTTATAGGAGTAAAATCAGTTCAGGCATCACATCCCTGTGAAAGTCTTTGGCATCTTCAGAAAGAGTTAATCATTGTTACCTTAGTATCAGTTCTATCTTACACTCACCCATGTTGATTACTGCACTCATAGCACTGTGTTGTATCATCATTCACATGTGTCCTTTCGACTCTCCATCCTAAATGTTTCTCAACCCTCTCTTCACATCACTTCTTCCCATGAATCACACTAAAAATACTGTGTGTGTGTGTGTGTGTGTGTGTGTTGCTCAGTCATGTCCGTTTCTTTGCCACTCTGTGGACTATAGCCCACCAGCTCCTCTGTCCATGGGATTCTCCAGGCAAGAATACTGGAGTGGGTTGCCATGCCCTTCTCCATAGGTTCTTCCTGACCCAGAGATTGAACCTGGGTCTTCTGCAATGCAGGCAGATTTTTTTACCATCTGAGCCACCAGGGAAGACCAAAGATACTATACTCAGTGTGATATACAAACTCACCAATGAGAACAAACACTTGCCTTCTACAACCAGTACAGAGTGGATAGATAAATATGAACCTTTCCACCATACCCCACTGCCACTGTCCTAGGGAAGGCCACTGTCACCTCTGTTTAGACACTCACGTTCCTTCCTAAAGGTGTCCTTGCCTCTAAAATCACCCTCTAGCTCCCTCTTCACACTGGAACTGACATGCTCTTTCTACACAGCTCATTCATGATTATTCTTCTAAGATGAGGCTTGGCTTTTACTTTCTCAGAAAATTCTTTTTCTACATAATCCAAAACATAAGGTTCTCCCATTAAACTTTTTAAAACTTTTACTATATAGTATTTATTAATTTTATTTAAGCCTGCACTTCAACTACAGCCGTCAGGACACTAGTCCATTTTTCTTTTACCATAGTTCATTTTTTTTTTTCGGTTTAAGTACCTATCAAGGTATACAGACCACTTTATATTATATCTTATATTTACACTTCACTAAAAAAAATCACTATAGAAAGAAGGCAAGAAGGAAGAAAAAAATCATTTTTCCTGATGATTTGCATTTCCCTAAGTTTTGCATCTTCCAACATACTTCTTTGGTCTTTTAAGGGTATATTCATTATTGTTAGAGGTTCAGAACCATATGCCTTCTACACCACAGTAGTCAAGTTACTGATTATCAGGTTATGGTAACAATCCTGATGCTAGGAGGATTCTGAACTTGTGTAACACCACAATTTCATAGTAAAATAAAACAGCTTGTCTATAATGATTGCAAAAGTAGCAACCTCTTTGTTACTTATAGGTACTTATAGGTATCCCTTACTCGCTATATAGGTACTAAATACATCATCATAGGTGTATTTATCATGAATAGATTTAGTTTGATGGCAGAGGTTATTATACTATTCTATATCAAAACTGAAGAGATAGGAAGGTTAAAAAGACAGATCAACACACCTAAAAAATATTGGTCTTATATAAACTGTATGACTTTTATTTTACACTCAGGGAAATCTTTTGCAGACTATAAAATACAGTTTGAAATACACTTTAAAAATAGGGAAATGTACAAAGTTTAACCATTTATAATTCCCACAATCCAATTATATAATATATAAGCTATTCTTACTTAGTTGCAGATTAAAACAAAACTTCCTCATCCCTTAAAAGCAAAGCAGCAGACTCAAACAGAGTCAACAAATGCAAAATAATAATACCCAAGAATGGGAAATATATTCAAGTAGCATTTGTAGCACACATTACATATTTCTTATTTTGAAAAATTAAATGATTAAAATCATCAAACCAACCAAAATACTGGAGTTTCGAGAAATCTCTACTACTCTTATTTATAAGAGGCAGGCATAGAGCTCAACTAAAACCAATTTAAAAAGAATTCCAACAAAAAAATTACACACACTGGAAATGTCAAACGATTGAGGCTCAAGATGACCTATAACAAGTGCTAAAATTTGGGTTCCTCATCATTCACTTTTTTCAAAAACAAGTTCATTTCAGGAATTTGGGGCTATATTTCATTTGAAGAAAAAAGGAAATGTTTCTCATATAGTTATACTCTTTTCCATGCCAAACAAGTTAGCCAAGTATGACATCATTCCAGAACTTCATGATGGCAGCTCCAGAGAACAAAATGATGTACATGTCACCTGACACTTTTGCTTAAACAGTCACAAATGTGTTCACTAATTATCTGACCAGGGTTTAGGACACTCTTCCCTCAACTCTTCCCAAGAATGGCATCCTCTCATCTTCCACCGCAGGCTTAAATGCAACCTCTCTGCATTTAGAACACCTTATTTTTTGTTTGTTTGTTTTTAAAATTTATTTTAGTTGGAGGCTAATTACTTTACAATATTGTAGTGATCTTTGCCATACATTGACATGAATCAGCCATGGATGTATATGTGTTCCCCGTTCTGAACCCTCTTCCCACCGCTCCCCCCATCCCATCCCTCTGGGTCATCCCAGTGCACCAGCCCCAAGCACACTGTTTCATGCATCGAACCTGGACTGGCAATCTGTTTCACATGTGACAATATACATGTTTCAATTCTATTCTCTCAGATCATCCCACTCTTGCCTTCTCCCACAGAGTCCAAAAGACTATTCTATACATCTGTGTCTCTTTTTTTGTCTTGCATACGGAGTTATTGTTACCATCTTTCTAAATTTCATACATACGTGTTAGTATACTGTATATTCAAAAGCAGAGACATTACTTTGCCGACTAAGGTCCGTCTAGTCAAGGCTATGGTTTTTCCAGTAGTCATGTATGGATGTGAGGGTTGGACTGTGAAGAGGGCTGAGTGCAGAAGAATTGATGCTTTTGAACTGTGGTGTTGGAGAAGACTCTTGAGAGTCCCTTGGCCTGCAAGGAGGTCTAACCACTCCACTCTGAAGGAGATCAGCCCTGGGATTTCTTTGGAAAGAATGATGCTAAAACTGAAGCTCCAGTACTTTGGCCACCTGGTACGAAGAGTTGACACACTGGAAAATACTCTGATGCTGGGAGGGATTGGGGGCAGGAGGAGAAGGGGATGACCAAGGATGAGATGGCTGGATGGCATCCCTGACTCGATGGATGTGAGTCTAGTTGAACTCTGGGAGTTGGTGATGGACAGGGAGGCCTGGCGTGCTGCAATTCATGGGGTAGCAAAGAGTCAGACATGACTGAGTGACTGAACTGAACTGAACTGATACTGTATTGGTATTTTTCTTTCTGGTTTACTTCACTCTGTATAATAGCCTCCAGTTTTATCCATCTAATTAGAACTAATTCAAATGTACTCTTTTTAATGGCTGAGTAATATTCCATTGTGTATATGTACCACAGCTTTCTTATCCATTCGTCTGCTGATGGCCATCTAGGTTGCTTCCATGTCCTGGCTATTATAAACAGTGCTGCGATGAATATTGGAGTACACGTGTCTCTTTTAACTCCGGTTTCCTTGGTGTGTATATCCAGCAAGGATTGCTGCGTCATGTTTTAAAACAGCTCCTCCAGCCTAAATTACTCTCTCATCATCTACCAGTGTATTTACTGCACTTAAATTTCTGTAGAGAGGATCCACCGTCACAGTAGAATTTTTTACCTTTTAGAGAACTCTATAGTGCTCTGAGGTCTCCCAGATTCCTCAGCCAAAATTAATATCCACACACTATTCCATACTGCAGTCATCTCAAAGCTTAGCTTAGATTTTGAGCCAAACTGGTCCCCTTCATTTACAATATACTGTGAGTTTAGGAAAATTGCTTATTATTTCTAATCTTTAGTTTCTACACATTAAATATACCTTACTCTTAGAATTGTTAATGAATTTTAAATAAGAACATGTATATCTGTATGTTAATTCAAGACTTTATCAGAGCAGGTACTCATTAAGGAGTAGCTATAATACCTGTATTAGTTAGGATCAAGATGACACATAAAACTAGCCATCATTATATCATCAGTCTATATTTGGTGATGCTGCCATTTACACCAATACTCTATCCATTTAGACCAGTTAATTTCAGCTCCTGTTGAATTCACTTGAAATACAGCTTAGAGAGATAAGAAAAAGGACCATTTTAGGAAAAATAAACTCAGCCTTTAAATCAAACTCTTCTTCAGGTGACATCATTTTTTTAAATTAGAAATATCCCCCTAATCCCCTAAGATTTTACATATTAAAATCTTCACGATTTCTCTAAAACCACATTTAATATTCTACTAAATATAAGTAAAAAAAAAAAAAAAACTAAAGTGCAAAAAAAATCAAACGTAAAATAAAACTTTTATTTTCAGGATCAAGTGCTCATTATTAGAAAATATGTTCCATTCTACCCAGGAGACAATTCGCAAAACAGAATTTTTTAATTTGGGAAATGAATAAGTATATTATTGCACACAGGTATAGCTATGAGGAACTCAATTTTACTTGAGATTTTTCTGTTCTTATTTTACCTGCTGCTGCTGCTAAGTCTCGTCAGTCATGTCCGATTCTGTGCGACCCCAGAGACAGCAGCCCACCAGGCTCCCCCATCCCTGGGATTCTCCAGGCAAGAACACTGGAGTAGGTTGCCATTTCCTAAGCACTGTAATTAGCTAAACAAAATATTTAAGTTCTGCTGTGCTTCACATAGCCCATTAATTCCACACTAGATTTAAGTTCCTTTAAACGTCACTGATTTTTAATTACCATGCAAATGTATTAACTAAGCTTCTTAAANCCAGGCAAGAACACTGGAGTAGGTTGCCATTTCCTAAGCACTGTAATTAGCTAAACAAAATATTTAAGTTCTGCTGTGCTTCACATAGCCCATTAATTCCACACTAGATTTAAGTTCCTTTAAACGTCACTGATTTTTAATTACCATGCAAATGTATTAACTAAGCTTCTTAAAGCTAAAGGTTAGAACCACATGGAGAAGAGCTGATAAAGGAATTTGCCTTTTTCCTGTTAATAACAAATATGATTTATGATTCCTATTCTGTGGCTGCAACTCTAAGATTATTTTCAATATACTATAAATGTAATTATCAAATAGATTCAAGAGAAACCTTTAACATCCGTGTTTTGCGGGAAAGAAAACATCTTTATGAAATAATCAACAGGTATTGCTGGTAATTTAACTAGAACAAGAGAACAAGTGGCACACAGCACTAGGAAGGTAAGAGAGGAGTCAGTAGCATGACTCACCAGGCGTGCAAAGGTTGGTCCGGTTCCTTGGTAGCTCATCTGCCTGCAACATCATGGAGGCTTGGCAGCAGTTTTAGCAAATAACCACAGACAGTGGCTTACAAGGGTCTGAGGCTTGAACCTAGCATTTACTAATGGGGTGGTCACAGTATTGCATGTTATCTCTAACTCTCACTTTTCTTGTCTGCACAGTTATACCAATTAGCATCACCTGCATTTAATGGTACTTAAATAAGCTGAAGATCTTTTATTGTTGCTGACTAATCTTAACTGCTTTACCATATATATATATCAATACTTTAGCCAACATTTACTGAATGTTTAATGACTGCTAAATGTAGAGTACCAAGAACTTTATATAGATTTTTTCATCTCATCATCACAACAACATCGTGAGGCTGATATTATCCCTGCTTTGCTGATGAGGAAACTGTGTGGATCAGCTGTGGTTTCACAGTTGGTTAGTGACTGCATGGCTTCCAAACTGCTCTTGACCCCTGTGGATACCGTGGTTTTGGCAGAAGACACATGATTTCATCACTGTAAACAGAGGTTACTTTTGTGCCCAAATTATGGAAAAGAAAAGGAAAGACAAGAAAGACAACAAAACCCCCTTCAAACATACATAATTAATAAGAGATCGAACTTGAACTCAGCTATCTTATGATTTTAAGAGTAAGGGCATTTCCGACATGGCACACACTTCTGATAAATGAACTGTAGACTTTGCAAATGAAAGAGAAGACCTAATTCTTGTCTGTGAGGAAGATTTCAACACAGTGGATTTTATTCTTGTAATACCCCTGCCTAGCATGTTTCATCAGACACTCTGACTAGAAAATATACCTTGTCTAAAATTGTTTTGCTCAATCTGTGTTCAAATATTCAAAAAAAAAAAAAAAGGTACACTGGATTGCTATCAATAGTCCAGACGACAGACACAAAGATAGAAACGAAGCTCTGACTCAAGAACTGAAAAACACTGTCATTCACACCTATTAGTTCCTAGTCCACAAGATGTCTATACTTTTGTTCCTAGCAACCACTTCTAAGTTATGAGGACATCTCACCTCATCTCACTTAGTAAACATCTCATCTTTTTCATGTCTATATAAAGCAGCATCAATTTTCCAGATATTTTACCAGGCCTTATTCTGTTTGGTAACTAAATATCAACGGGGCAGGCAGTTACTCTGATATGATACATAAATTAAGAGGACAGAAGCTGGTTAAGATGAGGGATATTATATGAAACATTTATTATATGTTTGTGCTTAAACTTTTCACAAAGACAGCTGTGATGGATGCAGAACTGGGACATGATGAATATTACCAGGTATACGTGGTTATTATTATGGTGTCCTTGAGAGGCATAACAGCTTTCCTCCTACATCCCTCATGGAGTTAGATTACTGACCCTGGGAGAAAATCTCACATCATTCTGCAAGCGTAAGGGCACCCTTGCCAAAAGCAACATAGAAGACTACAGACCTTATAAGACATATAAGACTGGATCATCAGGGCTGGGAGGAACTCAAATTTGAATTTCTCTCTCACAATAAATTTGTGCAGCCATGGGTGAGGTCACTACAAGAAATCTGTTAGATTTAAAAGGGTTAATTAACCTTGATCTTGACTTGTAAATACAGTGGATAGCTACTTTTTTTTTCCCAGTGACTTTGGTTGAACCAATTTGGGGTAATATAAAGTTGCATGTATACTTTTTTTTTTTTTTTGTCTGTGCCACTCATCATCATTGTGGCCTGGAAGAAAACCTGAAAGGGAAATCAATGTAAAATCTGGCTGGGCATTACTGCAATTACAGTGACCCACTGACTGAGTCACTCTCTGTACTTAGGCTGTCAAGTGGGTCATATTAAGTCACAGCATCATGCCTTACTGCCACAGCAGTCTGTTTAAAGGACCGAGTCTAATGAACACATGCTACCTAAATTTTGGTGAGAAGCAAGTGCTACTGAAATAACTCACAAATGATGAACTAAAACTGGACATTTCTGATTTGTTCATGAGAGAACACAGAAGTAAATGTGAAGAAAAGAACTTTCTGAAACACAAGGAGAAAGCTTGCTATTTTTTCAATACTTTATACAAAATAAAAAGTATGAACAAAAAGAATCCCCTGAAAAGCTGTTATTGATTTGAAAAATTCCAGTAATCTAAGCAATAACTTATACAGAAAATAAAAAGCAAGCTTTTATCTGTGTCTAAAAAGGAGGTTTCACACAGACATCTGCAGTTGGGGACACTATCACCCTCTGTTGCTGTAACTTAACGGAAAAACAGGTCATCAGGATTGATGTTTTTAATGGTCAGTTAAAATCCTCTGACACAGACATAGGGAATGGACTTGTGGACGCAAGAGGGGAAGGAGAGGCTGGCACAAAGAGAG